>JAECUM010029722.1:0-56763 GCA_016617855.1 Megalonaias nervosa
TATATATATATACAGCGTCTATGTAGTCATTCAACCCACTCGTTGTCATTATTAATTACTGGCCTTGGCAACGGTCGATCTCATACAGCCTATGTATTCAGCCAACATTAGGATTTCGTTTTTCTATACAATATAGAATCAAAAATCAAGTATTTCTCGATTTATTTATAATAACGTTTTCAGAATCAGAAAATGTAATGCAAAATTTCGTGTTTTCAAAATTAGAAAATGTAATGCTGTTTGGTAACTATATAATAATTTTTTTAACATATATATATATACGGAAGTCCGATTGCTAACGCGTTGGATTCTCATGCTCGAGGTCCTGAGTTCTATTCTCGTGAGCAGCACATTGCCGGCGAGGGCGATATTATGCCAAAATCCTCTTACTAGTGGGGCTCCGCCCAGTTTCCTCGAAATTCAACAGAAAAAAATACACTCTCCCACCATGTCACTACGTGATGGGTGCACTTTTCCACTCCCCGGGTTGATTATGGGAGAGAGTGTGCAAATTTCTGTTGAACGTAGAGAAGGCCCCGTTGTGTACGTGTTGTCCTAGAGATAAGTTAATATGTAACTGTGCTGTCCTAGAGATAAGTTAGAATTAAGTTTATATGTAACCTCTGATCCTGCTAGGATGTTCTTTGACAACCTTTGGGATCACATGGTGTTGTACTGTCCGTAAGATAAGTTTATATGTAACTGTGCCGTCTACAAAAAACCTTGTCTATAATTGCTGTAAATATGCTTGCTGTAAATAACGCTTCAAAACAGTCCTCTCTGAGGACCATTATTTTTTATTGTTTTAAACAAATATTTATAGCTTTAGAAATATCATTAACAAATAAAGCGTCAACTATATTGTCAATAAATGTCATTGAATCATCTGCCCAACCTCTTATTCGTTCGTCATTTTCAGTCGCGAATAACCATACTGATCCATATTTTGGTGATTTATGATAACCAACATTTTTGATACAATTGCTTATTCTTTTTGTTGTTATGCCAGTATAGCTTGAGGCTGCTCTAATCGAATTAAATCTTTTGCAAAATTTGTTTGTCAGATCAAATCCAACATGTCGTATTGGATTATAATGATACATTATATATAATATTTCATTTGTTTAATATGAAAAACACTACTGGTCTAGAATCCCCTTTGGGTTTCAATAATTTCATCATTTTTTGAGATAAAAATTTGTTGGAGGGTGGTTTTTTGAGGGAGAGGGGGTCTCTGAGGTGGTGAGAAAATGTCATAATATATTTATTCTTAAGAGGGTGGGGGTTTTCTGACCTAAAACCCTCTTTGGAATAAAAACCTCATATACATATACTACTGACGGATAGTGATGATGTCCAATTAATGACTGGAGGGGAGCACGGGTGGAATTTTCAATAATTGTATAGCATTCGTTCAGACACTTCATAAACGAATTTAAACGTGTACAGTAAGCACTCGATTACATTAACTATGGTGTGACAAATTCTTCGCACATTTATTAGTTTCTGAATTTGGAAACCTGATATGCCCAGAAATGTATTTCTTTAACACGTCGGTGTATGAACACATTATATCAGAAACATATTTGAAAGGGTCAATCTATGTCATATTTCCATATTTACAAAGTTTTAGTCGCCTTTGTTACTTAGACATTGTAGAATGATATTTTTCAGTACTTTAAATATTCTTAGTATGTATTTCAACGTTTGTATTTTTAGGAAATGACAAAATTTGTATAAAAAAAACATCTTGCTTATATATTGTTTTCTTATTTCAGCAAAATATTTGTATTGAAAACATTGTAAAAATATTCACCTATCTCTTGTTAGGTACATGATTCACATTTTCTTTCATATATATATATATATATATATATATATATATATATATATATATATATATATATATATATATATATATATACCAATTATGTGACCTATCAGTTTTGCTTGTCCATAGATTGTGTACGAAAATTAATAAAATTCTCCAAAATGTTTGAGTAAACGCTAAGAAAGAATAAATACACCAAGTAAATGGATAGACTGATTCTTCAACATGTCGTTCTTTTCAAATATATTTTGAAACCGCAGTCCACAGTATGTGCTCAAATTATCAATGTGGCATAATTGTTCCCTGCATAAAAGAAGTTGAAAGGTAATTCAATGCTTTATGAAAGGATATTTGTACTGATACGGGAACTGATCCTTTTTAGTTAGCTCTCCCAAGAGGCTTAATTATTTCCATATGCAAAGGCAAATACATTTCTGAATAAATAGTGGCCTCCTCGAAGGTATGAACAAACGATTTATTATTATCTGCGAAGGAAAATGTGCTAATTGAGTGCTTGTATGATGTAAATATGTTAAAATTGAATTCCAACGTGATACGGACTGGACAATGAATTTCATACATATATCTGTCAGCTTTAATCCGAAGGTGCAGATAGGAGGAACTGTTGAGTTCCGAATCCCTTCGATTAAACAGCATCATTTTGGTTATAGTATAGTTGACCCGTTCAGAAATACTTTTAAATGTTGCAGCCTTAGCATTTTAAATAGCTGTAAGTTGTTTTTTTTTTCCTGTAACAAGATGATAAGTAGTTTTTCTTAATTTTTATACTTACTAAAAGATTTTACTTTCATATACTTCTCAAGTTTGATATACAGTTCGTAAAAGTTTATCTGACATAGAGTATAAATGAACATAGCATAAACGTTGCAGCTTCTATATTTTACATATTTGTACAAATAAGATGATTATTTCTCACATTTATACATTAAAATTATTTACTTTCATAACTATCTTAAGCTTGATCTAAACTTTGTAAATCGTCGTCGACGTATGTTATAATTAAATAGTCATATAGGTTAATGAAACTTAGATAATTATGTTGCTTTTGTGATCCTAGTATGATTGTCGGAAGAGCAATGAAGCAAAATTATCATCAGTTTTAATTTGAAGCGCATTCAGGGCCCAGCAAGTTTATTTCACATTATGTCAGGATTACATTTCACTCGCTCAATTTTAAATATTGTCCCTAATGGTATATTTCTGGCTACTATTATTTTTTTCATCGTTCCACTACCATTTTATACCGTGAGGTCATGTTTATGACTGCAGGGTTTACCAGTTGAAGATTTATCAGTATCTTAATGTTTCATGATACAAATAAGTCTACAAATGAAAACAAATATTTTAAAAGCAAATCTTGTGACCGTTTAGAAGGTAAGTGAACATAGTCCTTTACCAGCGTTACATCGAATCAGTAAGCCATCTAGGTTTCAGACCAGATCTCTTTAGCTTGCGTTTGGTAATTCTATGACTCGCATATTCCTTTTAACCTTACTTCTACTTACTTAACAGCTGCGTATCTACATACCATCATGTATATTTATATATCTTACTGTCTGCTTTAATGTTATACGCTTTCTTTTGCCTGAAAAATATAAATAAATATTTTGTAGAATAAATATTAGCCAAGCAATGGATTGAATGTTCACGCATTTTGTCTTTGACAAAAATGTACATGATTATTTATTCAGCAGCCGACGCTCATATGTAAATTTCTACTCTTTGAGTTTATATGTATCTTTATGCAATAACAAACAGCCGCTTTAGTCTTGATATATCACAATGATATAATCCAGAATATCCTTGAATGAATTCACAATAATCCGTAAATAGTGACTTTGGCCAAACTTTTGCAATTCCGATGAATAATTTAAGCAGTTATATTTGTGGGTACCTGGACTTAAAGTAGGAGTGAGAAAGGTTTGTTTATTTCAAACTTAAATAAGACTGTCATCTGACTCATGAAACAACAGATTACCCTGGACCTTGATCATTTTCAATGGAAATTTTCATCAAATTCTTAAACAAGGTCAGGTTTGTGTACTTAAATTTTAGCAAACAACCTAACAAAGATCAGGTGGACCAATGGGTTTTCAAGGTTAAAAACTACATCCCCTGAAGGCAAAACCATGTTATTTACAAATGATCATTATCTTAAAGAATAATCTACAATCATGGGCATAAGTTAGGTGGAATATGTTGTTTACAATGACCCTTACAACGTATAATAAGGGACCAAAGTTCAAGTGTTGAGTATATTTAATTTAAATTGTTTGCTTCTTAGTGTTTTTTTTTTTTTCAATACATGTTATTGTAATGTAATATTGTTTGCTGGACTTGACTTTGTCCAAAACTGAGTTCATATCTGCTTGACTTGATTCACTTTATTTAATTTTTTTTATTGCATTTATGTAAACAACTAATGATAGCTTCATTATTCTCTATGTTTATGACCATATTATTCAGATAGACAAGAAGGACTAAATATGTCGATCAGGGTCACGGTTTTGGAGATTCCTAAGTGAGTTTTGTGGGCTATTGTGTTGTAAATAAACAAGGCTCATTAGATCATTCTAGAAGGTTATTTTCAATTAGGTAATGGTTGTTTTTAGAAACATGCTAATTGTGACCTGGGGTCAAACAGAGAACTATATTATCTTGTGAATGTGAGGATTTTACCAGTTGTGCTTTAACATCTAGAACTTTTAAGCTGTATATTGTTGTGATCAGTTTGGGGTGAATTTTATTTTCAAATTATTGAATTCAAGGTGATTATTTTCTCTGGAAATACAAAAGTGCGCTGATAATATCTTGGATTAAGACATTGAAATTTATATTGAATTCAAACCTTGAATAATATGTCATTGATTCAACAAGAGACTGTTGACACATCAGTACTGGTACACTTAGAGTTTCAAACGAATTTTATGACGAAATAGTGTACAAGAGGCAGTTACAATAACCAGATTACCGATTTCATTCTTAAAATACAAATTGCTATATACATACTATGATTAAAGTTTCGAAACAAAAGTTTGTATGTATTTATCATCGAAGGATAACATGCGTAAATCGAGTAGTGATAGGAGCCTAGATGGTGAATCAGCTATCAAAACACATGCCTGTGAATGTGCAAGAGTTTGTTTGTCAACGTAATTGATATCAAAACTAGGCCTAGCTACTGATAGCTTGAAGAATACGTTTCGCTACAACACAATACTAGAATACACCTGGCTAAGGCGAGGGGGCATCTCAAAAAGTATGATTAGTCAATGTGCCTCCAACAAGAAATCACAGGGCGAAGTCGTATTCGCAGTCCTAACAGAAGAAGGCGAAGTTTACATTTGTTAGGCGACTTAGTCGCCCACTTCGCCTGGTAGCGTGACCACTGGGGGACTATATTATCCTTTGACCTTGGGATCCTAATTTAAGTACTGCTAGGATTAAGGTTTGACGAGTAACACATTTATTTGCATATATTCTTCATTTAGCCTTTAGGGAAAAGTGAATAGCCACCTTCCCCCTGTTTTTGTGGAAAAATCGAACTGAATAAACCAATTAATGACTAAATAATTTATAGCCCGCGCTCTGAGAAAAAATTTAATCCCATGTTACGACAAGATTTCGCTACTTCGTTTTCCGTGGACTGTATTATGCATTGTTTCATTTCTATCTTTGGTCGGCACAATATTCCATCCAAAGCGTAAGATGGACATTGTATGCCAATGTATTTATCAAGCAAACAAATATCTCGGCCGTAGTGAAAGGATTAAGATTACGACAGCAAAAAGAAATTAAATAAAGTATACTCATTCACATATTTGTAACTACGAAACAAGTGTTAGTTTTCATTCTGTCTAAAATGCAAACGATGAGGTCTTTTAGGGTTGAAATGGTCTGTCAGTGTTTCAGTCTTCACCAAAAGCAACATGTGGGTGGGAAGGAAAACAGAGGTTAAAACACTGTAAATTTGGTTAAATTTATAACATTAGTCGCCTCAAGTTACAAAGAAAAGGAAACAAACGATGCTTTCAAAAGCAAAGTTTACTTAATAATTTATCCTTTGTGTCTTCCATTTATATGAAAGCAAAATTTTTGGTAGAATAAAATCTTAGGTCAAGTCAGCGTATGTTAGCAGAATTTATACATTTACAAAACTGATGAATAAAATCCTTTCCAGCCTTATGTAAAAACACAACGGGTGGATAATAAAGCTAGCAAATTTGCGCACCCCAAACCCTCGAAACGAATCATCAATCTAATGTCTTCTTTAAATGTTTTCAACAAGAAATGTAGCATTTCCTTAGTGTAAATTTGAAATTCAAAGAGTTAAAATTAAATTGCAAATTATGAATGTGTTTCTTCTTGTCTTATTCCGATCTATCTCTTTTCTTTTACTCCACTAGTAAAATGTAATAATTGTGAGGATGATAAGGGAAGGTAATATTGTTTAAGTAATGAGGGGAGAAAATTTATACAGTGGATAGAAGTGTTATTTTGATTTGAAGGGGCTCATGACATTGTACTTGATTCTTTTGAGAGAAGTAGGAACAACAGTAGCTAAATCATTGTGTACTAGCATTCGTCAGGAAAATATGCATTGTGGACATATTTTGAGTTTCACTCCGGAGCAAGACAGCTCCGGTTGACTTTTTGACACTTATTAAAATCAGGTCAACTCCATATGGAACTTCAGCTTAAACTTCCTCTAGTGAACACAGTGAAAACATCATCTTGAAAAGACTTATATGTTCATTCCCAACTTCCATTGACTTCTTGCTGACAAAACACATCGAGGCTTAATTGGAACACACACTGAGACCGACCGTCCTTCGACTTACCTGGCAGATCTTTCTAAAGAAATAATAAAGTGTGAACTCAATACCTATCATTACAAATGTGATCATAAATACCGGGAAATGTAATACTTTCCGCATCAGACACATTGACACTGCCCTAAATCATTGAAAATTCAGTTGTAATTTACATCGCTCTTGTAAATTTGATATTCCGTATTTACACATCAAAATTATTTGACTAACCATATCTTCTTCATTTATTGGTATACAAATCAGAGGGTCTTAATAAAAGTGATTTTAAAACAAATCGTGCTGACTGTTATTTTAAATATATTTTTGCGTTGTTAACGCTTTCTCTCTCTGTTGCAGACACACACTCATGTCAGGCGTCCAACTGCCATGATTGATGAAATAAAATGTATCCTATTTTACATGACTCCCTATCCACCTTTTTATCCACCTACTTACTTTCGTGCCATCTCCCCCCACCCCCCAGCATGCGTTGCAATGTTTTTCTTTTGTGGTAATCTTACAGAATCCATAATACATACCCATTACGTTAAACTGTTAGATATTTAGTCTTACATTATCAACACGTGAACCATATGAACAAAGTTTAGATATTACATCTTGTGCCTATAAATTTCAACATTGTCGCCTAATGTTAAATTATCATTTTGCCCATAATATTTTTACCTTGTTTAATATAGGATCGATGCTTTTGCCCAAGTGACGCATTATAATATTGTCACACATATTAAGCTTAAACCAGCGTTATTTTAGAAACGTCGTACGCCGCCGCCTGCCGCATATATACTTATGCTATATATATATATATATATATATATATATATATATATATATACTAACATATATATATATTTAATATAGTATATATTTGATCAAAATGTGTTTTGTATAAAAGATACTTTTTCCCTTTCCTTCTACTGATAGCACATTAGTGGAATTCAACAGTTTATTTTTAGAATTCAAGCATTTGGATCAACTAGTCAAGTAACAAGTAGTACAAAAATGGGAGCAAGTGAGTGTGTAAACAAATGAACACTTACAGCATCATTTTATAAATGCAAAGTTTCAGTTTGAAACTGTATTTATCTGTGCCCCAATTCCTCTTTTATCTATCCTTTAAGCCACTTATCTTCCATTCTTTCACCACTTTCTTTTTCTTTTACTCCTCGTCCTCCAGTTATCTCCTTTTTCATCTTTCTCATATGTTTGCGTCATTTATTTAGATTACAAGGGGGAAAAATATATCAGCAGGACATAGTTTATGATAAATATTACCATTACGATCGATAACCTGGTAGATATAATACACTATTCAAAACAAGTGTCTGTTTTCATATACCATCGTAAAATGTTCTTCAGTAATTGGTAATCTACTAAAGGATACATCCCAACACTTCATAGGAAAACTATGAACTACCAAATTAATAATTAGGATGTAAGTATGGTTGATATGAAAAACTTTCGAATGCTACATTTTCACAAACTTCATTGTTTTGAACCTTCTCAGAATACTATAGGATTAAATGATCATAGTTGGGTATTTATCTATGTGTAAATGTTACCTAATCACTCACAAAGTAAATAAAGTCCGAAGGACTTATGTTAACTTTGTGAGTGATTAGGTAAGATTTACACATTGATAAATAACCAACCATAATCATTAAATCCTTAGAATTCCAATTTACTTCATTTCTAACATCAGAACATCAGATTTACTCAACACAGCATTCCCTTTTATGTACATCGAAGTTTTCTTTCATTAGCCTCTTGACTGCGATAGAATATATAGCCCGATCTTCACTAGTCAAGATTCGTCGATCCTTTATAGAGTGATACGAGATAAAATGTTATAGCGGGTCATGCCAGTGATGTAATGTTATGATCATTATTTTAATAATAAAAAGTGGTTGTTGCGGTTAAACCAGGAATATTTCTTTTTTTTTTTTTGAAAATTACGCTTGCGTATGGCACGTGCTGTTGTAGCAACGTCGTTCTTACTTTCAACTTATTTCGATCTTTCAAAAGAAACATTTCTAGTGGGATCCCTTGGTTGACATATGACCCTGACCTTTAATAACCGCTGCTGTAACATGTCGTCGAGGTGAAATGCAATCATTTCCTAAGATTGACCTCTTAAGCCTGCCATATGTCTTCTTCGGCAAAAGGGGTGAGTGTTGGAGTGCAGGAAGGTCTGTGAAATTACATCGTTTTAACTTCTAATGGTCGATTTTAATCTGTGGCTTGTAAATTTTGATCGGAAATCACAGGAGAGGGTGGGTGTGGTTACCACTAGTACGTACGTGTTTAAAAGAGTTGGATTGTAGGTGTCATAATGAATTCTGTCTTGTCATGGTTTACTTATTTCCAAAAGATCGGTATGCTTCATAAGGTAGACACCTATACCTACAATTGCATTTGAATTGGATAGCTGTTATGTTGGTCTATAAAAAAGACTTAATTTCGTGGACGTCACTGCCTTGCCTGATGAAAAGGAATGTTTGTTACTATTTACCATAACGATACAAACTGAGCGATATGTATCTCAAAGCATGAAATGCAGATGCGAGGATCAATATTAGTGACATCATTACTGGAAAATGTAAATCATAACATAAACAGGTTAGTATCATGACTACCTTTATGAATCAATGCATGAGTTAATTAATCAATCGTCTAAGTATTACTTATTCATAATCTAACTCAATTGCTTAGTACTAACACATTAAAAACCTTTATTCTGTCAGCTGTCTTTGTCTCATCAATTATTTTCTTCTTGTCTTCTTTTCTTTCACCCGCCAACCTCATCCTCAGTGAGAAAGAAATGATTGAACTGGCCATCGGCTAAATATCACCAAAGGACCAGGTTCGCTTTTGACTGTTATCGGTCCCATGTCAGAATTTAGTCATATTATCTTCTCAGTGAGTCTATAAAATTAATACTTCATAGAAGAGTCGTGACTTTGATATTGGTTTTAGTCGTTTTGTGCTTTTAATGCAAAATAATTATAAATTTTACATACAGAGGGGACAACAAAAGAAATGCATCAATTTATCAAATATGATTGACGTGTTCTGTTTATGTGCTACAGTTTTTACATAGACGAGTCAGAGGAATAAGTTACTACTCCATTTACCGTTTATATGTATCAAAAGTGATATGTTTCTCATTAGCTATATTATTTCAACAGTGTATTCAATATCTTCGTATTCATTATAAAGCCTTTAGCATAAGGCATCGACGGTTCTCAGTTGTTTTGTTCAAAATATTTTGTTTCGTGAAATTAATCGATTTATACCAATGATTTATTTTAGTAACATAGTCTATTTTGTTTTACATTAATTACATCAGTTAAGTCGATCGGAGCTACTTGAATAAAAATATAATAAACTGGTCGATTCAAATGATCTCGCTCTTCTCTATGTTAATTGTCGTTGTGAGTTGTTTGCCTCCTGGAAATTACTGTGTGCATTTATATTTACATATTAGTGCTTGTGTTCACGTCTGTGTGTTTGAGAGAGAGAGAGAGAGAGAGAGAGAGAGAGAGACGCGATACACATTTTCAGTAGCATATTTTCTTATTGTCTCCTTGTCACATTGAGAGTTACAGCCCCTTGCTGCGGGTTTACCGGTAGCAATTTCTCGATCAGTTTTATGGACTCAGGTCACATTATTTTTCTTATTTAGTCTTTACATTTTGTGCTCAGTACTGAACATTCCACTGTGTTAAAATCATAATAATTCATATATTAATCTAAACTACTTTCAAAGACAAATTCACGGTGAAATTCGTGTCTTAGCGTATCCGCCATTCCTTTGAGGGGTTGGACTATACGCGGAGTAGCGTGTAATGGATCATGTAAATCACCCCCTGATCACAATCAATGCCTCATTACTCACTATACACTGTCACCGAAATACACACATACAACCACACCATGATGTTTAATTTCTAAAGAATCAACATTTACTTTTAAATCAAAGGGAAGAATGCCAAAATCTAACTCTTGTATCACCACCAAAACGAGAGAGGAAAATATTCTAAAGATAGACTGTGACTACATTCGTGGGTACTTGGTCGGAAGTAATAATTGTGACCGGAGTCCTTACGGATCATACATTGAGCACATACCGATAAGTGCCATTCGGACCACCGCTGTTATTTACTACAACTATAGTAGTCCAGTCTTATAGCACCGAGTTAGTCTGAATAGACAACAGTTGCTGTGTTTGTGATGTGATTAAGGCAGGAAAAAAGGTAATATTTTCCTGTAAATTGCTACGCCGACATATCCCTGAGGCGCGGTTTTGGTCTTGGAGAAACAGCTGAGATGGCACCAATGAGGGTAATGTATGGGCATTAGAAAATTCTATTAAGGTAACATAATCGCTTAACATATCCAAGCAATATTGTTTGTTTTTATTGAGCGATACAAATATCATTATCAAACATAACACACACATGCGCGCGAGCATGTACTCGTACATAATCACATTCACTCTCTTTTGTAACATACACACGCTTACACATACATTCATTTGCAAAGGTGTTGTTTGAGGAAGATAATAAAAATAATACCTCAATACAATTGTACCTCTCACCTTCTCCGCATTTATTAGAACACGTAAGTAACTAGTTGACATTTCCTATTCGTGTTGTGCTTAGATTATTTGAAGAATATGCATCCACTGTAATTTCCAGATATTCATTTGTTGTATATAATATACATTGCATGTATGCAGGTAAGGAGGAATGCAAATGATGAAGAAAAACAACTCTCGTCTTACAATATCTTCCTCATTTAAATATCTTCCTTCTTCCTTTTCATCTTAATTATAATTTGACAACCCTCATTTAAGGTGCAAAATAGGTGGTATAACCATGAAAACAAAGCAAACTCTTGTCGCATATTACATTTTTAATATTACTTCTATTTAAAGAAAAACATATTTGAAAACGACATAAACAATTAACTTTCTGACGAGAGAACCAGAGAGTTTATTAAACTGACAGACAAATATGAGAACAGATGGATAAAAATAGGACGATAGGACAGACAGATAAAAAAGTAAAAATACAAATGAAAGGACAGGCAGAGAGTGAACAGAAATATGAGAAACTGACGAACGGATGAATGATTAATGGACAAACTTACGGATTTATTAAAGATTGGACAGACCATGATGCAGATGGGTGAACATATAAACAGATGGACCCAGATCAGGTTTCTAGGGTTAAAAGAGAGAAGAAAAAAAAAACCCGCACAGACGAAACAACGGAGTTTTAAACAGATAATTTTTAAAAAATATCTATATTTAAAGTGATAGAACCAAATATTAAGTTCAGTATCATATAAACATATCATTTCCAAAGACCTTTCTCACAGGGAGGCCCCGCGCATAAATACAGAGGGTCCCGGAAAAATTTACGAAATCGGGCCCCGCGTTTGCTAAGGTTGTTCCTGCCTCTATCGGTATAATATTTCCACCCTTATGAAGTTATTGTCGCCTTTAATATGTAAACATTGTCCAATGGTTTATATTTCAGTACTTTAAATTACCTTAGTATTACTTGTATGCTAACATTTGTATTTTTTAGCAACTGACATTTATATTTTTGAGATATATCGTACTTACATATCGTTTTCTTATTTCAGCAAAATATTTGTAGGTAAAAATATTATGAAAGTATTCACTTCTGTCTTGTTAGCGACATAAGTCAATTTTCTTTCAGATATATAAACTTCTGCAGCTGTCCAGTTTATTTGTCGACCTATTATGATTTGTATGCAACTCTGTTAAAATTCTTTAAACTTTTGTGTAGATACTAAGAAACAATAAATACGTCAGTTATATACATAGACTGATTCTTCAAAACCTAGCTCTTTTCAAAGTATATTTCATTTCATGCCACAGTCTACAGTACGTGTTGAAATTATCAACGTAGGAAACGTGTTACCGGGATAAAAGAGCTTGTAAGGCAATTCAATGCTTTATGAAAGGAATTTTGTACTGATACGGTAAATGGCCCTTTTTGGTGGGTTCTCATGAAAGTCTTAATTATTTTCATACGCATGATCAAATACCTTTCTGAATAAACGCTGGCCTTCTCGAAGGTCGGAGCAAACAAATGATTATTATCCGCGAAGGACAATTTTGTAATTGAACACACACACACACACACACACACACACACACACACACACACACACGCCTTAACCCACTTCGCCCTTATATATATATATATATATATATATATATATATATATATATATATATATATATATATATACTCTTTGAAAGGTTTTATATTGGATTTGCATAGTCACTTTTTTTAATACGAAGCAACTGCTCTTAGTATAGACTAACTGTTCTTTCTTTCACTTGCAATTAAATATGTTACTGATTTAATTTTGAACATTGGAAGATGGACCTTTTTATTTGCATACTTTTTGCCAAAGTTATACACATCAGTCGATGACTTTCATATACATTGCTGTCAGCAATAAGCCGAACATGCAGATAGGAGGAAAGGTTGAGTATCGAATCCATTCAATTAAACAGCATCATTTTATTAATTTATGGTAGACACGTTTATAAATATTTGTAAATGTTGCGGTCTTAGTATTTTCACTAGTTTTCTTGATCAAGTACTTTTTATCAGGGTTATACTCATTAAAAGTGTTTACTTTCATATATTTCTTCTGCTTGATCTAAACTTCCTGAACCTAAGCCGACATACAGTATGAATAAATATAGCATGCAACAAGTATTTATTTTATTAATATTTCTGAAACTGTTCTGACTAATTGTCATATTGTTTATAGGCACTTAGAAATGTATGTTATGTTTGTGATCATAGGATGATCTGAAGAGCAATAATGAACAAATATCTACAGTTGTAATAAGGAGTGTATTTGGGGCTCAGCATGGTTCTTTTGCTTTAGGAAATTATTGGCTTCACTAGCTCAGTTGTAAATATAGTATAAAAAGTTTATATTTCTAGTTAAAATTGCACTATCAGTGTTAGCTACCATTTTTATCGTGAAGTCATAACATGAGCAAATGCCTATTATTGTGTTACGGTACAAAGCTGAAGACATCGGTGTTTTTATATTTTTATGATAGAGATATGTCTACACATGAACAAACACATAATAGGACCTTTTAGATGGTAAATGTACATGGTCCTTTACGAGCTTTTTATTGAACAAGTAAGTCTCCGTTAAATTCATTTAGATTTCAGACAAAATCTCTCTGCGTTTGGTACTTCTATGACTCGCATATTCCTTCTTCCTTAATAATACTTATCTACCAGCTCCTCATCAACACACCTTCATATCTATTTATAGATGTTACTGTCTGTATTAAATCATAAGCTTTATTGCCTGAAAGATATAAAAATAAGTTATAGAATAAATATTAGCCACAAAATAGATGTAATGTTTACATATTTTGTCTTGGACAAATTTGTACATGATTGCTTATTCAGCAGAAGATGCTCGGAAATGTTACTTTTGTAACATATCAGTTTCTACTCTTCGATAGATTATAAGGAATCTTTATACAATAACACAGAGCCCGGTTAGCTCTCCTGTATCGTCTGTTGCTCCTAGTGCATGCAAAGGCAGATAATTTGGGTAAAAATTTATATTTTAAAGACTGAATATGTTACCTATTTAATCGGAAATTGTATAGACCAAACGGTGCATAGCACCGTGTTCAGCCTTTACTCTGAGGCAATTCTTAACATACTAAATACATTTCTTCTAGAATAAAATACGCGACACATATTCGGTGTTTCGTTACTATGGCACCAGTTGTATAATTTATAATGATTTCCTCAAAAGCAGAGAAATATTATGCAGTTCACAAATTGTACGTCACTCGAGACAAAACCAAACTCTTGAAACATTATCATAATCTATTCGAAAACAATCTGTGCAGTCATTCGTAAAGGACATATCTTGCCACGCAACGATGAATTGTTACCAGTTAACTACATCATGGTGAGTGGCATTTCATAATTTCTTGTTATCTGCGTGAAAAAGGTATCGGGGTCAGGTATTACAAAACAGACATGACCGAAAAGTATATGACCTTATAGAGATAGAAGAGAAAATGGTACACGGAATATCTTGTACGATCTATTTTTCATTAAGGCCTTCTTCGGAGAATCATGCGAACCACAGGGAGGATGCTGTCGTAAATTGGCATTATTTGTATCTACAGTGGCACAGTATTTAAGATTTTTATCAAGACAAAGTTAAACATTTTGAGCATTCTCATACCTCAAGAAAATGCTTGACGCCATGTTCCTCGGAATCCCTATCAGCTGTTAGCGTCATACTAAGCACACTATAACGCTGACATTTTATTTATAGAGGTATCGCACCTAGAACTTTATTCCAGTTTTATTATTAATATGAGACATTTACTTTATACCTCATTGACCAAAGTCCTGCTATATTTTTAAAATTACATTTTAACCTGCCTTGCTGAAAGAACTTTGGTGATTTTGGAGTCTGAAGTCACAATAAATTTGATATTTGAATAAACTGTTACAAAGAACACCAAAGACGATATACTACAGAAAAACACTATCTAAAATGTCTTAGATATAGTGATGCTTTGACCTAATAATTTCGTAAACATTTTAAAAATTTGTGTTGTATTGCTGTTTATTGCTGTAACATCCGAACTTGCAGGGCACTGATATATTCTTGCAACATGGTGGGATTTACATAAAATTGAGACATTTCAAAGGTTTTGTAAATATCCACTTTGGGTAATACAATAGTTCTTTCCAAAGTTTATACATAAATATCTGTTTCTCACATAATGTGTGATTGCTATGTAGTGGAAAGGTAAAATATGTCTTAATGTTAATGGTATATCAACATTACTTTTGGTCTTCATATATCGATAAAACTGAAGCCATTCTGATTACAACACAAAGACTTTTTCATTCACATCCTTTATCTCAGACAATAAATATCAGCAACACCAACATTAAATTCACACAGTATGAAACCTAGGTGTTATTCTCGACAGTACTCTCTCACTGCACCAACATGTCATGAACATATGCAAGGCTGCATATCTTGAGCTGAGACGCATCAGCTCCATTCGCAAGTATCTTTCAGCTGATGCCACTAAAACACTTGTGTGTTCCTTAGTACTTTCAAGACTGGACTATAGTAGCTCCGTTCTGTCTGGTTCGTCTCAATATCTACTCCAGAAACTTCAAAACGTTCAAAACACAGCTTCTCAGATCATCCTTAGAGTACCACGATCAGAGCACGCCTCTTCCCTGCTCTGTACCCTACACTGGCTATCCATACGATCCAGAATTAAACACAAATTTGTTCTCTGTGCTACGTTTCACTGACGGGCTCCAGCCCAACATACCTATCTGACCTCACCCATGTGTACACACCAGCAAGATACGTACGCTCCTCTTCTGACACTCGTATTCTCATTATTCCCACTATGAAAATGAAATCATATGGACAACGCTCTTTTGCATACCAGGGCCCAGCAACCTGTAACGAATTGGCCACTGCACTTAGACACAAAGACACAGTGATCTCATTCAAGAGCGCTCTTAAAACTCACCTATTTCAACTGCAAGAACAGAAATAAAGACCTAATAATGTATCCTTGCCTTAAATATTTACAGCATGTTTTCTGTTTTCTAATTTCGTGGTGTTTGCTTTTATTTTTTTATTTTTTTTTTTTTTTTTTTTTTTTTTTTAAGTGTAGTCAAATGTTGTAAAGCGCTTAGAGCTTCTAAACATTAGGCGCTATACAAAGTCCTGATTATTATTATTATTATTATATCGTACCGTTAATGCTTGATCAATGATACGTTTCACTTGTATAAACAATATGTACTCAGTTTCAAGTTTCAGATGTTTTGGGCCCAATCCATGAAGAGATATTAAAACACTGAGTCTTTTCGACACAGATTTTACAGTGACTTGCCACAGAACAGTGCAGGTAGTGTGACCATTTCATTATTTAGTTATTTGCATTGGAATGGCACTTTGATCATTCGTATCTATTACATCGATTACATCGATTGGCCAGAATCATCAAGCACACGGTCATTCAGTTACACATAGAACATTAAACTGCAATCATTGGTTATGTGTCTGTATGTGTTTCCCTACATATATGTCCTATCGGTATTTGTACTGGCACATTAGGCTACAACACACTTGTGAATTATGACAATGATAACTGTATCATGACAAGCTATATTTCATCAGCTTTTGTAATTTGCATTCCAAAGCTTTCTTGTACAATGGAAAAAGATCGATCCAAGATCGGCGGTTTAATTATCGTGTGTAATGTCCTTGAAAGGCTACTGGGCCACAACGTGTGGTATGGATTAAGGGTGTTAAGGAAGACTAGGGTATATATCCTATTTTACATACCATTTATTTCAATATACTATATCGGGTGATGCGGTAATGACCTTTGACACGCCAACTATTATACATTAAAGCGCCACATTGGTTAATTATTCTTATTTTAGGGTGTATGATCATACTTCCTAAGTATTTTCTGTTATACAATTGCCTCAAAAACTGCATAATAACTTCAATGTAAGATGGGTTTTTATTCAGATAGAACTATCTATTCTGTATTAGACATGTACAAGGTGAAAATAGACTCACGTTAAATTAACTGTCCAGAGTTATATGGTATACATAGCAACACACATCAAAATTCAATCATTGTAAGGCTCTGTCGCAATGTACCTGTTAACATCTCACTTTTCTATTGTGGTTCTTAATCAAGTACAAGTGTTATTTGAGAGTTGTGGCTGTTGCGTACATGACCTTAATTCACACACATACACACAGAGCAGGTAATATCTGGATCTCATCCACTGAGAAGAAAATGTTCAATAGGTAATACATGCATTAGTCTTATTCGATACCAGGTGTACACGACATAAAACCTCTAGACAATACAAGCTATTTGCATGTGTACAAATGCACATTTTGCTAGTAAGGCCTTCATGAATATTCCATTAAAAGGCCACATCGACAGGTCCTTTTCGTCTAATTATAAAGTTAAAGACACATTCTTTTATCATCTTTTTGAAGATAATCAGAGACGTCAAATCACAGAATTGTCTGTATTATGCAAACAGTGTTGTCTTTTATTCCTGTAAAGCTGACGTATTATTTTGGCCCCTAAACAGCTTAAGTCCTGTGAAATATAATACAGAATAAGAATGTACGCAAACTCTAGAAAAAGGTATTAAAATGGCTGTAAAGGTCTATAGTATCCATATGCACGAAAAAAAAGAAAAACATCATTTGAAATATGATTTTAGGAACGAGCAGTTCAATGTTCATTACAAAAAGATGGCGGAGTAAGTATGTCTGACTTGATTCTTTACAAATGTAGAACAATTGAAGTTAATAAAGTAATATGTTGCAGTGTACTTTTTACTTAATGTATTACCTGTAGACTAAGCCATTATAATCTGGACTTTACAAGCAAGGGCATTGCCTATGGAAATGTCTCCTCTACTTTTTGCATATATTCATTATGTTGTGCTGCATATTTATATAATAAATGTTAGATTTTGTAAATTTTAGAAATTCATGACATTGAAGAGTGCTAGATTTGAAACTATAATTATTAAAATTCTGTTGGGAGAGTGTTGTTTAGCTGAATAACAGTTGATAAAATTTTAGCATAACTGTGTGTTTATATCTGCTTTAATGGAAAGTCTATATAACTTGTTTGGCATTAAATCAAGTCTTAACACACTTTGCCCAATATTATTTCAAACATCTTGGAAAAATAATGTTAAAAAATGACACGATATGTTGTATCATTTTGTATCATTAGGTTATAATCTTCATGTGGGTCATTGTTATTGCAAGTAAAAATAGTCGATTAAACAACTTCTGCTATAAAACAGAGATCCATTCTAATGCAATTACCTAATTAAATTGGACATTTCCTTTCTGGACCTCAATATCTTAATCCCATCTATCCAGATATCCAAAGCTGAAACCAAAGAGGGTGAAAGGTTAACAAGTAGAATATTTTCATGAATCCAAAAAGCCTCCTCAATATGAAAAACGTTCACTTGGTTTTTCAATGTCCGATACCAAACACTTGATTTATATTTTAAAAAGCAAATAAATGTATGCTATAGACACATTTTTTACACCTCCTCCAAGTAGTATAAAGATTGCTCATATTCTTGTTTATGACAAGGGGAAAATTCTAAGCTTAGTCATGTTGACTATCAACAAAGTTACAATAGTAGGCACGTTTCATGAAATAGAAATTAAATACATCGTGTGCCGTATATATTTCAGGCATACCAAGATTTGTTTGTGGAATTTTGTATATTCTTTCATCCATTGTCCCTTTGTCACCCTTATCTTCCTTCTTTCGCTCCACGTATCTCTTTATTCTTTTATTACTCTCTCTACCTTCATCCGTCTTTTCCACCTTTAGGCATCAGAAAATATGGCATTTGTGGAAAGCTCATTATAAATATGTATGTAACATCGCAACAAGTCCACAGATATGTTGATGCATTGAAAGCAAGCGTGTATGTTCTGAGAAAGAATAAAGCTGTGCAGCATCTTAAACGAACTTACGATTTTCGCGTGGATCCTTTAATAAATCTGTAATATCAGCTTAAATAATGAGCGAGTGTGTGTTGTCTTATTGCATCTTTACAATTGATGGTCGAATGATACAGTCACAAACTTTAACCTTGCTTTGATCATTCTATGACAGCCCCATTTTCAGTATCGAATAGGCACATTTGATTTACTAAGTCAGTTAGGAAGGATTACGTTGGATAGTGTTTAAATCCTGTTAAGATGACACTTTTGTCTTGAAGCGGATAAAGCCAGTAATGTTTCATAATACACATTTTCATAGCCAACGTACTAGTTGCAAAGCCATATTTAGTGTCTTTCAAATATCAATAACGGTTCACCAATTACCAAGTATCCCGATCTTTTAACAAGGTGAAACCGATATGTTTGTTTAAATTTAATGAAAAGCCGTTTATTTAAAAAAAAATGGGTTTACCTGCGTGCAAGCTTCAGCTTGAATCGTCACAATAAGGAGTGTTTGTTACTGTGTACCTTCGTGAGGTGGTGTGAGTAATGATTTTCGTTGATTCTATAGTGCTGGATGCTGTTTGTAGATTACTATGTAAGCAGGTAAAATTCCACTTCCTCGTTACATCTGTGGTGCATAGATTATGTTTGTGTGCATTTGAGATTATTTTCATGCATGCATTTTAGATATCTCTGTGTGTACAGTAACACATAAGGAAACAGAAGAGAAAGTATACCTAGGAGGGATATATGACAGTCGCTTTTATGGACTTTTGATGAAGATAGTCTATGACATACATTGTATAAAGATAGATAGGACATTAGCTTTATATATATATATATATATATATATATATATATATATATATATATATATATATATATATATATATATATATATATATATATATATATGTGTGTGTGTGTGTGTATAGTATGTACGCTGTATCAATGATATTCCACGAGATGTAAAAAATTTTCATTAAAAGGAAACGAAGCTTGCTGAGATTCCTTTTAATGAAAAATTTATACGAGTGGTATATCATTGATACAGCGTACATACTGTATATATATTTTATTTATATCACATACAAATACATATATTTGCCCTTTGAATGGAGTTCAGATTTACTACAAGCAGCTGTGTATTGACCTAGTGAATGAACTCCTCACATACCGGAGTGTGTCCGCTACAAAATGTAGTTCTATGCCTTTAGTGGCTATTTACAATCACCTCTGCATATTGATAAGTTGTTTTCTTTTTTTGGTTTCTTTTTTTCTCCACATTGATTAAATCAATATAATACACACTTTCGATTTAAACATGAAAGATGGTTTTAATGATAAAAGTAGAGCACTAGCAACACTTGGATAGCTACGCCATTCACATACTTGCGCATGAATATTAGTGTGGAATAGAAACTAAGACAACTGACGAACCAACAAGAGGTAATTAAAATATTTTACTATATTTGCAGTTGATCTAAGTCATGATTCTGCTTTAGCAACAGTACAACCGACCATAAACTCTGTCTCTGTCTATGTCTCTCTCTCCCTCCCTGGTCGGTTGTGTTATAGACATGCTATATCTGAATGGATGGAATATAATCTGTTTCAAGTTTAGACATGCTATATCTGAAATGATGGAATATAATCTGGTCCAAGTCGAGACATGTTATATCTGAATGGATGGAATATAATCTGTTCCAAGTTTAGACATGTTATATCTGAATAGATGGAATATAATCTGTTCCACGTTTAGACATGCTATATCTGAATGGATGGAATATAATCTGTTCCAAGTTTAGACATGCTATATATGAATGGATGGAATATAATCTGTTCCAAGTTTAGACATGCTCTATCTGAAATGATGGAATATAATCTGGTCCAAGTCGAGACATGTTATATCTGAATGGATGGAATATAATCTGTTCCAAGTTTAGACATGCTGTATCTGAATGGATGGAATATAATCTGGTCCAATTCGAGACATGTTATATCTGAATGGATGGAATATAATCTGTTCCAAGTTTAGACATGTTATATCTGAATTAAGTATTTTAATTCATTTGTGTTATATACATTAAATGTTGAGTAGTATTCGAGTTTGCATAATCCAGTGCAATTGTTCTTGTCGGATGTGCAAACTCCCTAATGATGAGAGTCAAATTGAAGGAGTTATATTTTACTGATACACCGGTTACGAGAGAATGACAATTCAAACATGTCTTTTCCTCTGTAATTTGTGTACTGGTTTGGGCTAAGTAGCCAGCGTGTGGTGACAAAACAAAGGCAGACAGTATAAATAATACACGACATTGAAGGACAAATTTGATCCTCACTGGTCATAAACTGAGGGCAACCAGGCAAAAGGTCTCATATAAAACAAGTAAGATTTGATATTTTCAACATGGGAAACAGACCAATTTACACAAGTCACTAAACAAAATCCACCGCAAACCCCATATTATGCACATCATATACTTTATCATTTTGGACTGACAAAACAGAAGTTATCTTATCATACTACATAATCCTTACTAAAATCTATTAGTTGCCAATATGGATGATGACGGATTCTGAAAAGGTCTGTAGGAAAACACATCAAAGGATTTGAGCTTCGGTAGCTTCAACGCTAGTACTGTGTTATCATGTTATATGTAGTTGTTGATCATTTTCTATTTGTAACGGTGCATCAGTATATTCTCACTCTTGATGAAATTTCAATCTGATCCTCGTTATAAAGGTGGTCGAACATCACATAATGAAAACGAAAAGTGAACAGCATATACTAAAACATACATTATCACATAACGAAGTTTCAACGAGGTATGAAGTTTTTATTTAGCCATGTTATACACTATTTGACCACTCTTTTTGAAAATTCACCAAAGATTTTACTTAAAAACATATCATGAAAAGAAACAATTCATGATAAAGTTCACAAATGAAAAATGACTGGAATCTTGTCGGGACACTGGGCTCCATTTTTGATAGAACGAACCCTATACATTATTAATTTGTAATTGGTTTATTCAAAGCACAATTGTCATTCTCGTTTCTCGTCACACCTTCAACAATACCCATGAGTTTGTATTTTCTCTTTTTAATATTAATGAAACAACCATTATAGTCTAACAAGTCATTCTAAATAGATCGTCTGTATCATCAATACCGATGTCTGATAGAAGAGAAACTACTCTGTTGAGACAAGAGCAAAATCCACAGGTCGGTGTGTATTGTCGTGTTTGCGTGTGTGTGTGTGCGTGTGTGTGTGCGTTAGAGAGAGAGAGAGAGAGAGAGAGAGAGAGAGAGAGAGAGAATTAGTGTGTGTGAGAGAGAAGTTAAATGTAATAAGTAATAATGTAGAAATATCAAATTCTATTCTATGTTGCCATTTATAAACGGTTCTACATTTGTTTCTGTGTTTAAGTTTTAAAAACAGCAAAATTAAAATTGTGTAGCTGAGGGAAAAAGTATTATTAGGAGTTCATGTTTCAAGTCAATGCAGAGCAAACGGTTAAATTTATTACAAACGTTTTGGAGTTCACGTTTGCTTTGGTTGAGAGAGAGAGAGAGAGAGAGAGAGAGAGAGAGATTTACCAAACCACTGTACAAAGTTTTTAGCCTCTTTTACTGAGAGATTGCTATACGAGAAACGTCCTTGAGAAATATGACGTTTAGAGAAATATAATTTTAAATCCCGACAATAATAATAAATTTTGTTCTTTAATATCATCTTATATGTATGTACCAAGGAACATCTTGACTGTAATCAATAAATGTAAACTTGTAACGAGTACCATTTTGTAGACTTGCCTGGTGCATGAAAACCAAGATCCACTGCTTCTCTTGCATCAAAAATCATAACACATTAACAAATGGTTCCCACCAAAGGATTAAAATACCATACTTTTTCTCTTTTATCTTATTGCTCCCTTCTCTCTCATCTTCCATCTGTGTCACATACATAATGACAGATATACAGACTTATAAAGACACACTCGAGCAGTGGTAGCAGAAATCATGGTGTTATAGTAATATTACTTGTAATGCGACCTAATTTTGTCAGGTTTTGGGTTTCTTTATGTTTGGACTATCTCAAATTGTTCATTCTATTACCTTTTTATCATACTGACATTACACTGAAGGGGTATGCTGTGACCAACGCCCCATTTCGATCAAGTAACAGAACGCGACAGTCATATCAAAGTAGCCCTTCCTTAGAGAAACCAGTGCATTCCTTGAAACAGGCTTTCATGCGAACACGAGACTTTTTTCCGGACTTATGAATAACAGATTTATTTCAGATCCCAGACGTTTTTGTGTCATTGATTGCTCTAATAGCCAGATCTAAATTTAAGAAAATGCTGCCCTTTAAATTTCCAAAACTGACATGATTAAAATAAGTGAAATGAATTGCACGATGATATTTTTCAAAATTGTAAAATCTAATTTCATATGTCAACGTCCCATTTTTCAATACAATGGTGGTCTAAACTCATGACGAATCCTTCGCTTTGCAATAAGGTGGTGGAAACCAACCATGTTTCTAATAATATGTGAGTCCATCGGTTTTTAATACAAAGATTGCAGCAATCTCAGCTATTGTTCTCATTGTGCTTGTATCCCACGTTTTGTGAGAAGTAGGGGAATCGAAACATATGGTATATGATGCTGTTTTCGGCATGTCATACTATAGCTTATAACTTCTGTGTTATGTTTGGTTTATATAAATAATATATATCTGAAATAAATTGCATCAGGTGATGGTACAATTCTTTGGCGGAACATGCAACAGTGTGGCACACTACGCGTGGGATAACATATTTATCGGCAATCTATTGTACTGTGTCACAAAAACCTTGATAATTTGTACCGCCAGGAATGCGTTTCATTGTCCCACTTGGATTAGCTTCACGGTCAGGACAAAATAAAGAAAAACGCCAACAAAGTTTCTTCAGTTGACGTATCGATGCATCTATGTTGGCGATATCAAGGGTCAAAGACACTAAAATTGACCAAAGCTTTAAGATGGCAACGGATATTTATTCAAAATCAATTTGTCATTTAAAATGTATGTCCTCAAATTTGGATCTGGGCGAAAACAGCAAGCCTTGTCCTTGGAATCCTAATGTGAACACTTTCTGGTATTAAGGTTTGACAAAAAACATAATAACTTTGCGCATTTTCCACATTTAACCCATAAGATAAAAGTGAATTTCCATTGTATTAGCGTCTATATTTTACTATTTAATATATGGTTTTTAAAATACGGTCATAAAAGAGAGGAAGGGACTTCAATTTTAGTGCTAAAGAAAGTAAACACTGATTAAGAAATGCAAAGACACATAGATGGTCAACAGAATAGTAGTTGTTCAAAGAGAAGTAGGACGTGGGTGGAATCGCTTGGTTTTGACAATAATAATAATAATAATAATAATAATGGATTGTTTGGGATTAGATGTTGGTTTCTTTTGATTTGCTTTCTCCAAAGTAGTTTGACACATTTCTCATATGCTTTGCCTCTGCAAGAATAGATTCCAAAACACTAACAGTTATATTTTAATTCTTCACCTTCGTGTGACGGTTTATAGTTTATCGCTTAGCTTTCTGTTGCTTTATCTTTACTTTTCTGTTGTTTTTGTTGATAAAATATTGTTTCTTCTTTGTGCCAGTGTGAAAATGTCACTAACTCTTTCTTCGGAATGTTTCTGAAATCATCTTAAGCAGGTACTGATGGAGAAATATAAATAAATAAATATAAATATATATATATATATATATATATATATATATATATATATATATATATATATATATATATATATATATCTGAACATGGATTGTTGCCATGTGTTTTGAAATTTCATTGTGATTCATATTAAAGAGAATATGCCATAAAATGTAAATGTCTATATGTCTCGACTTGCTTTATTAAAATGTGGATCAGCAATTCACACCCGGACAGCTATTAATTTCTTCCTTTCCCTAAGTTAGGGTAACAGTACTCTCATAAATATGAAAACTGAAACACGCATTCAAAGCTACAGTAGCACTCTTTCAAAATGTTAGCACATTTTTTGAATTAACGGTTGTATAAATGACCAAAATGGAATGATTTAATAAACGATTAACTCTCTCTCTCTGTCTCTGTCTCGCAGTCTTTGTTTTGGCACTAACCTGTATCCAAAGTGTACAATATATATTTTTGATGTTTTTTATGCCAATATATTTATCAGCTAAATTGAAATGATTCAAGTTTACGAAATCAAGACCACACTGAGTAACGGAAATTACCGTATGTAAATTACGACAGTAAATATAGCAAATTGCCCCTCACCCCTCCGAATCTGAAATACTTGTGTTTGTAGGCGTCTGTTTGTGTGTTTTTGTATGTCTTTGTCTTCCCCGACAAAATCACTTTCCTTCTTCAATATGTGTATTTATTTGGGAATTTGGTGGCGTGTCTATAAGCACTTACTACTGACACAATTTCGATCATTAGTTAGATCAAATATAGAGTAGACCAGTGAAGCTTATGCCTAAATAAATTAGTTCACAATACATAGCACTCATCGTATGTACTCGGGGCATTAAGAACACATCTCTGGAAGAACTACAAGTACTAGTAGTTGAAACTCCACTATAAACCAAAATAAGAGGAATTCATCCTCAGATATGCAGTCGTCAAAGTATCCATCCATGAGAAGGGGCTCCCGACTAGGACCGTAATCGAGAGATGTAATAAACCATTTAGCCGAAGACTGGTTTCCAACAAACCAGGGGGTAAAATCACACAGTAATTAATGAAGAACCTAGGAACTGAATCTCTTCGGGAAGAACACATAAAAACACCCTGATCCAGCCCCATGGCTATGCAAAACTACCATGCTCAATCTTATCTAATTACTGAGATGGCCGCTATTGCTTAACCGGCTTGGGGCAGCTGTTCCGTTTTTTGTGCCGTTTTTTTTATGATATATGTTCTTGTTGTCTGTCTCCGTCTACATTATTGTGTTCATCATGCATTGGCTGTTCTGTACGTATGTGTTTCTTCATTTCCTTGTTTGGGAAACGAGAACAATTAGCCTTTTTCTCAGCTGTCTTGCTCCACTGCTAAAACGTCCTTTGTTGTTAAACAAACCGCCATCACTTGATACTCGCCAGTCCACCCGTTTATGCTATGATGGACCCTCATTAATTGCTTTAAATGCCCAAACCTTGGTTCTCCACACTACATTGTGCTCTAGACTAAATAACCTGGGACTACATTCATCATTACATTAATGCAAACGGAAGCGAAAAAAGAAACGTAGTTTCAAAGCTGGCCGGCGTAGAACAGGAAGAAGAATTCCAGTTATCTCCCTTTCACCTTTTCCGACTCAACAATTTAAAAATTCGGTCGTTAATTTGGATAATCTAATTCAAATCCCTGTTAAATCGTCAACCTTTGTGTCAACTACCCAAGAGATGCCACTGCGTATCGCATTATCCAATGCGCAATCAGTAGGATTACCGAAAAAGCGCACAGAAATAGTTAATTATATCAATGATTAGAATATCGACGTCTTTTTCCTGACAGAAGCATGGCTAAAAACATCAGGCGTTGAGCCCGAGTGCGCGGATCTATTACCCACCGATTACTCCATCAAGTTGTTTCCCCGCCACTCTCTCAAAGATGGAATTGCTGTC
Source organism: Megalonaias nervosa (assembly GCA_016617855.1). NCBI lineage: Eukaryota > Metazoa > Mollusca > Bivalvia > Unionida > Unionidae > Megalonaias > Megalonaias nervosa. The sequence continues at coordinate 26,995 of JAECUM010029722.1, forward strand.
ACTGCAAAGAACTCCATGATCAAACGTCTTAACCACACCACAACCTTCAGTTTTTACCACACATCGTTTGAACTCGTCCAAACCACGCTCACACTGGAACAAAGGTCAGTCCATTTTTTCTGCTTCTACCACCCTCCTCCTACTAGAACAAACAAGCTGATTGAATCTCTCTTTTTGGAGCAGTTTCCGAATCTCATGGAGTATGGAAATTTGATAGGTGGAAACCTGATTATTCTTGGAGATATCAACTTTCACTCTGACTGTCCTGGTCCATACACATCAAAACTCCTAGATTCTATTCATGTTTTTAACCTCAAACAGTCAGCTAACAAACCCACCCATAAACATGGTCACATTTTAGACTGGATTCTTCATAGTATTATTGGTTATATTCTACGGTCCTGCATGGTATCCCACGAACTTGCATCAGATCACCTCTGCATTATATGCCATCTTGACGTATCAGTCTATAACCCTCCACCTTTATTTGCTACTAAGAGAAACCTCCGTATGATAAATAGAACCCAACTAAAGCATGACATCCAAGCAAACCTAACAACTTGCTTACCTCCTACGGCAGAACAACTCGATAACTGCCTGTGTTCATTGCTAGACAAACATGTCCCAGCAAGCAAGTGCAGAGTATCAAGTCAAAAGTGTTCTCCGTGGTATAGCAGTGTTAGGGACCAGCTTCGCACTGCTAAAAGAGACCGCCGTAAAGCTGAGAGGCTTTGGCTTTCACTATTCATAAGCCAATCTTTAAACCCGCTAAGAAGAACGTCACAAACATAGTCCAGTTCTAAGTTCACGGAAAGTTCCAGCTCAAAGAGCTCTTCGAGATTACTAACAAGCTAATGTCAAGCAGCAAATGTACACCACTTCCAACTACCGTCTCTCCAGTCGACCTTCCGGACTTGTTTGCAAATTTCGTCCGTGAAAAAGTACAAAACATTCGAGATAAGCTAGACAACACATTTTCAATTGACTCGTTGTCACCATACAATTGCGATACAGAATTTCAGTGGCAACCGTTAGCATCATTTTTACCTGTCTCTATGGATTTAGTACGTACAATCGTGATGAAGAGTGCACCAAAGTCATGTGAACTTGATCCAATTCCAACATCACTGTTGCTTTAGTGCGTAGATTCAATATTGCCTTCACTAACTGATGTTATTAATACCTCTCTCTCATCCGAGGAATTCCCATCATTTTTAAAAACTGCCATTGTAAAGCCTCTGCTGAAGAAATCAACACTCGACCATAACGATTTAAAGAACTATCACCCAGTTTCTAATCTCCCATTCATGTCAAAAATCTTAGAAAAATTTGTTCTATCCCAGCTTGTATATCATCTGAATTCAGTCTTTTTAGCAATGTACAGCCTGCATCTCGCCCTTGCCACAGTACTCAAAGTACACTTCTGAAAGTAGTAAATGACCTTTTCTCTGCTTTAGACAGCGGAAAAATTACAGTCCTCACCCTCCTGGACTTGTCTGCAGCATTTGACACAACATACCATGATATATTACTTCACCGTCTCCTGCATGTCTTTGGCATTCATTATACATGTTTTCGAATTTCATGGTGTTTGATTTTTTGTAATCATATCATTATACATGTTTTTGGTTTTGTATGTTCTAGGTGTTATCTAATGGTGTAAAGTGCTTAGAGCTTCTAAAGATTAAGCGCTATACAAAGTCCTCATTATTATTATTATTATTATTATTATTATTATTATTATTATTATCATTATTATTATCTAAATGCAACATCGTATGTGACCAAATTGGAACAACCTTTGGAATTAAGAGTGAGTATTCTATCTGGAATAAACAGGAGATGTAATGATTAAACCAAGATATACACAGCTGGGTCAAAATCAACTAGCCTTAATAGAATATCAGGTCTCATTTTTATCCTGGGAAAGAACAAAACACACACCATGATCGTACTTCAAACGGTCTAGGAACATGCTTTATTAGCTTGTTTTGTTTTCCAGTCGAATATTTTAATTCTTCCACAACGGTTACCTATTTGTTTTGCGTGACAAATATTTTGGCATTAATAGACAAGAAATATCAATAGTACACTTAGGATAGAATTTTCTCCCAAATGAGAGAGAGAGAGAGAGAGAGAGAGAGAGAGAGAGAGAGATGTAGCAGTTGAGGGATCGATTATTAAAATATTGCATTCTATCTGTGTATTGTTTTCTATATTTAAGTCTGTGCTTAACATTTGTCCATGATTCTAAATTGCATTTTCGATAGTGTAAACAGAATGTTTAACATTCTATCTTAAATAGTATGTTTACATAGCATTTGAATTCAGAATATTATAGGCCCTGACTTGCTTACAAATAGATTTAATTTTCTGCTGTAAGGAGTCACATCTATGTCAAGTGAAAATGTGCATAAATATGGAATTCGTAAACGAATAAATAATTCCTGTTCTGAAATAGTCTGTGTGAATCCATGATCAGAATTTCCAGTTGTATTGTTGACGTTAGAAATAATTCGAGAGGAATTATGTATTTAAAATATTCATTGGAATTGCTAATTTTTTTATTGAAGGTTTGATTACTACATTACCTTGGAGTTTTGTCAACTCGCTGAATGACGTTCAGAATTGCATCATTGTTTTATGTCAGGGAATTCAAAACTGCTGGAATTCATTCTGAACATTCCATATTTTTGGACAAGTGATTTGACATTAAGGATTATTTGTGATTCACAATACTGTAAGTGTCTCTTGAATTTTCCATTTTGCATTCTTCAGAAATAAATAAATTGTTGATTGATTTTACTTAAATTGATGGTTTCATTTCTTTCTGCTATATATTTTAAGATCTCGAGTAGTAAAATTATGATGCAAAATGCAAAACGTAAAAAATTCTTCATCTCATTGCTTAGGTTGTTTGTACTATCATTCAAAGATATCTGACATTTTGAACTAGATGACAACTCCATTTGGAAATTCTCCAGTTTCAAAGTTTTGTTTAAAAGTATATTAAGAAGTTAAACAATATGTGACGCAGTCAACTGATAACACATACCGGAATATAATCATGACCTGGAGGTTTAAAATTTTAACAGAGCGAACGAAATATAATTAATTTCTTCGTTTGTAATTGGTTTATTCAATCAAAATTGACGTTCATATTTCTCGCATTACCTTTATTGTCATCCATAGTTTTATCATCTATATTTCACATTATCCAGGAACCAAAATAGTGTAACTGAATATCCTTAATAAATCTGAAAAAATGGCAGTTTTACCTGTGATGAACACCAGAATTTGCTATAAAGAGAAACAACTCTGTGAATACAGCAATATAATTCAGTGTGTGCGTGTTTTTGTTTGTTTGTTTGTGTGTGTGTGTGTGTGTGTGTGTGTGTGTGTGTGTGAGAGAGAGAGAGAGAGAGAGAGAGAGAGAGAGATGATAAAGTAAAATTTAATTGTGTGATAATTCATAAATATCTAGAGCTATTTGTTTATTACTGCTTATAAACGGTTCTATATTTAGGCGAGTTTAAGTTTTGAAAACGACGGAGCTGAAGTCACTTAGCCAAGAGAAAAGTTGAAACTAATTATCAGAGTTTCATGTATGTTGAAAGCAAATGGTTACAATTATGTTATTAGTCCATATTTGTTTTAATTCAATCGACACATCTGGACCAAACAATGCTTCTAGCCTGCGTTATCGAGAACATGGTTAAAAGGGAAAAGCCACCACAATGAGAAAAATCATTTAGCGAAATATTATTTCAGATGACCACATTAAAGATAACATTATTTCTTTCCTTCCTTTTTTGCCACTCACTTCATATTCTCTATTTCTCACACACATTAACATAAATACATAAATAAATACATACATACGTACGTACGTACATACATACATACATACATACATACACACATGTTCGTGCTTTCATAGCAGAAATTATTGTGATACACTCTTAGTTAAAGTGTTGGCTCTTGCTAATGTCAAAGTCGCTAAAAGTGAATAAATTACGGTGGCAACGGATATTCACTTAAAATTATGTATTATATTGCGTTTCCTCAAATTTGGATTGTGAGCGACACAATATCCCTTAGGATCTTAATTTAAAAACATGCTTGTATTAAGGTTTGACAAATTACAAATTAAAATTCTTTGCGCGTGTTACACATTGGATCTTTAAGATAAAAGTGAACTCTCTATATTATTTGCATATATATTTTACTATATTTTTTTCAAAGACAAAGGTCAGAAAAGGTTTAGTTTGTAACTTGTCTAAATCGCAAGCCAAGGGTAGGATATAGAATGGGATGCTATCGGACACACACTATACTCACTTAGGTACATATAATCTCTTATAAACGAGGGGTAGGAAATTAAGCCTTAATTGTAACTCACAGAAACAATAACAGCCAAAAATATGAAACAGATTGCTAGCTGAATAGAATAAATGTTTATAAGAGAATTGGGATCTGAACACGACCATTTGCTATGAAAAACATAACAAAAAGTAAACAAAGATATAGATTTGCTAAGATCATCTTCAGCTGCAGCTGTATTACACATATTGGACGTTAAAGTATTGCGCCTGGTACTGTGATGTTAATAGCGGTAGTGGTTACTGATGTTGCCTGTTGACGCATTTGTAGGAGTGGGTTTGGATTTAGGTGTAGGTCTCCTTCTCTTAGATTTCTCCAAAGACGTTTAATACATTCCTTTCTAGCGTTTTAACACTGCCAAAAATGTACTGTAAACCACCATAGGATTCATTTTTAATATCCTCCTTCGGTTGATGCTACAAAGTTTTCCTATCTTCGTGTTGCTTTGCCGTTTCGTTTTGTTATTGGTGCTGTTGTTGATGAAATGTTTGCACTGCTTTGTGGGGCCCCAAAAAAAGGTTGTAACTCTTCCTTCGTATCTCTCTGAAATCATCATATAATGGAGACGGAGAAACGGGTGGTACTACCGACAAACCTTGCTGAGCAAATAAGAAAACACAGACAGGTTGAAGTCATTATTCTGTAGAGAAATGCTTGTTACGCCATTCTCAGTAGTTATGACGTCGCTCGGAATATAAGAAGTATTTCCTGCAGGCATATCCCTATTCGAAGTCTGTATTTCAGACATGTTATACCACTTAAGCGAAATAGTTGAAGTTGAGATCAAGAAGAAACGAAATAAAGTACACTATTTGACCTTTCTTAAGTGAAATGCCTCTGTTGTATTTATTTATGTCTATAATACGAGTACATATCCTGAATATTGTAGGCTTGAAATGGTGTGTCGGTGTCATCAATCTACACTAAAACACGATTGGGAGTGGGGTAGAAAAGTCGATGTCAGGTCAATGTAAGTTTGGTAAATTTGTAACATTTTTCGTCCCAACTAAACAAGGAAGAAAATTACAAATGTTCTGTGATTATATCTAATATTTCCAAGTTCTCGTCTTCAGTCTAAACCAGAACATATGTTTGGATGAAATTAATAATGTGACTGAAATTTGTTTGAATCTAACACCAAACTGGTGGCTTTATAATCTGAATACGCCTAAACATATTCACCGTCCTTATTCATGCTGCGCTATACTTCGGTTAACCTTAACGATTAGTGACAATCATGATAGGCACACAAACAGAACGCAGTACTGTCTTGTAAAATATGCAACTGCTGATATATATTACCTCATCAGTTTGTAACTTTGTTTAAATGTGTCTTTTTCTTCATCTTTTAAACACTCTTGTTTTGATGGAAGTGCCCCCTCAGACACTAGTGGAAACGCATACCACAACTAGAATGATTTTTATATAAGCAAATAAATTCACGATACAAAGCATTTGTGCATACACAAAAGGTTTATTTCAGATACGAACTTAATGACAAGTATTTTTTCCTTATCATAAGACATGTATTAAGAAGGAAAGGCTGATTATACCCGAAGATTCAAACTTTGCGGATAAATACTTATTGACGTACATACCGTCAAAGCTGTGATGAACAGAAGTAATACGTAAACAAGCAAATTAGTCATTTTAAAGTATGACTTTCAGCAACGAGTTTCCAATTCTCTTTGCTATTGTCGGCGCCAACCATGGGCGCCCGCAGCATGGGTCAATGGGGTCACGTGACAAGATTAATCATGCAAATGAAGCTGAAAATATGTCCCAAGATTCTGTTCAAAACGCTTAATAAATATTAGCTTTAACTTCAGACTGCATCTTATACTAACTCTCCCGGCCGTGACTGACTGACCCCTCCCCTGAAAATCCTGCCCCCCCTGCACAAAGGCCTGACCCCCCCCCCCCTGCAAAAAATCCTGCGGGCGCCCATGGTGCCAACCATAACTGTACTTTCAGTATAGAAACTTTGATAGCCGTCGGGTTACGTGTATGCCTGTATTATGGCTGTCGGTCAAGGAACCGGGTTCACTGGAAGAAGACCAATTCGCCAGCCCCCATTGCATTGGCATCGTGATGTTTGCCAGGCGCATTCTACCAAAGTCCCAATGTATATAAAAAATGTAGCGCTCGTTGTATCTTGATTTCTCTTCATATGACAAGATAGTTACAACGCAATAGTTCAATATTATCTCAACGCCTTAATCTATCGCGCGTAAAATACAATATAATATTGCCTATTTTAGCCCTACTAAATGTACCTGAACATTTAGAAGACAATTCTTTTAACTTAATAATATATAACTCTAAACTCAGTACGTACTATACGTGATATCTGACCACACCTCACACACCTAACCACGAAGTCATTTCGTGGTACCAATAGCTATAATACATGCAACACATAATAAATGAATTCCTATCGTCTGTTAATTTATAAATTGTCTCACCTTTAAACAGTCTATAGTCTAGACAATAACATGGAATTATATGATATAGGTCTTGCTATCTGTAAATTTTCTTATAAATACTGGAATTTTAAAAGTATCAAACAATTCTGTCACATAATAAGGAGAGCGAAAAAATAAAAATAACGCAATGCAACATTTCTCCCGTAACGTATTGATTATTTAACAATATACAATCAATACCTGATTTGGACGGAGTGAGACCGTTGTCAGGTATTTTGTCGTACAGGCATTTTGTTGGGTTTTGTGTTTTGATATTACTGTTTGACTCGAGTCTGTAAGTACTCTTTTCATGGTGGAAGATGATTGGTTTTCTCACTGAACGCACTTTGCTGGTGCAGCATTTTTGTTCGGTATTATGCATGCATATTAGGTACACACATTTGAGTTACAATATTAAACAGGGCAATTTTATTCTATACTTAAGCATTCTGGATGAAATCGTTCTGTGGATGTAGCTTTATAAATTAAAGAGGATAGAATATACAAACGTACACATTTAGACAAAATATGGCTATTGTCATTTTCTCCGGATGGAAAAAATGTTTATCTTTAAATTTGGATTGCGTCCTATGATTCTAACATCCTCTCTCTCTCTCTCTCTCTCTCTCTCTCTCTCTCTCTCTCTCTCTCACACACACACACACACACACACACACACACACACACACAAACAGACACACACATTCTGCAACTTGTATATCATTCCAGAAGAACAAAAAAGCACAGTGCGTCTTATCCAATATACATGTTTTAGGCATACTGAAATATTTCGTCAACTTTTCCTTTCCTGTCTCATCCATGTCACCCAGTTCTCTCCTTGTTTTTAATATTTGCATATTATTTTGGGGTAATTTATTTGGATTACAAGTCAGAACAGATATATCAACAGTACAAGGTTCATGATAAGTATCACTCATGCTATTGATAGATCGATTGATATGTTACAATAATGACAATAAGCATGTATTTTAATGTATCATCAAAAGTGATCGTTAGTAAATGGTAGTTTACTCAATGCTACATGCAAACTCTCTAGTGTAAATCTAAAAGACACTAATTTTAGTAATTAGCATGACTGTATGGATAAATTGACATGCATGTGTAAACATGTCAGTTGAATAATACAGAAACACAATTGTTTAGATTGGATATTGCGTCCTGTGAACCTATCATCATCTATACTCTCTCTCTCTCTCTCTCTCTCTCTCTCTCTCTCACACACACACACACACACACACACACACACACACACTGACATATACACACATATCCACACAAAGACTCACACACATTATGCCACTAGTTTATCAGTCCAGAAGAACATAGAAGCACAGTGCGTCTCATGCAATATACATGTGTTCGGCCTACTGAAATGTTTCATCAACTTTTCCTTTCCTGGCGCATCTATTTCACCCAGTTCTCTTCTGGTAATTTATTTGGATTACAAGGCAGAAAAGATATATAAACAGTACAAAGTTCACGATAAGTGTCACTGATGCTATTTATAGATCGATTGATATGTTACAATATTGAAAATGTATCATCAAAAATGATCTTTAGTTATTGGTACGTTACTCAATGCTAAAATAAAACTAAGAAACACCAATTTTAGTAATTAGCAAGACTCTTTGAATAAAGTGAATTGCATTTGTTAAAATATTTGTGGAATGATATAGGAACACAAAATGTTATAGATTGAATATCTTCTGAATACTTCAACATATATTAGTGCACATTCGTTTCAGAAACACTACTTACAAAATAAATTCGGACTGCATAAGATTGTTAATATGTCAGGATATTTTGAAATAATCTTTCATTCGGCTAAAATAACAATTTCACTTTTATCCCTTATAAATATCACTTTTAGGACATTAACTTGTTTGGCGACGGTCTTCTCAAACTGCGAGTTTACTTTGTTGGAGACAGCAATGCATTTATTTACGCAGTGCAACAGCATACGTCTATCCTTTATAACTGGCAGGCATAACGGGAAAGCCACGTTTTTCACAGTATCTAATGCTAAGATGATGCATTAGAAGAATAGAAAGGGATAGACAACATCACGAATATAATAACTTGCTCACTAGTACGTTCGTGCTTTAAATCCTACTTTTGTGTATACAATGGATTTTACCTGTCTTAGTAATCTGTAACTCGTCATGGTTTATTGGTATCAAGAAGATCGGCACGCTTCTGAAGGTATTTACTGTTATAGTAATTGGATAACTGTTATGCCGATCTATATCAGTGATATAAATGTTTTGAATCTCCCTGCCCTTGCCGTCACAACAAGGAATGATTGTTACTGTTTACCATCTCAACACGAAATGAGTGATTCTGTGTAGCAAGGAGTTAAAATGGAGATGTGAGGATCGGTATGAATAAATTTCTGAAAAATGTAAACAGAATCAATTTAGTATCATGGACACGTTTATGAATGAATGAATGAATTCATGAATCAAACATCTAAATAATACTTATCCATTCTGTACCTTGATTATTTACTAACACATTAATCAACTTTCTTGTCTTCTGTCTTTGCTTCACCACTTTATTTTTCCTTTTCACCTTGTTTTCTTTTCCTACAGCTTCAACCCCTCCCCCAAAAATTGTGGGATAGGCTAGCAGCAAAATATTACAAAAATACTAGGGTCGTAATTGACTACGTTCAGCCCTGTTTGAGATTTTAATGATATTTCTTCCAAATGTATCTATTACGTGAATACTTCATTGAACAGCTTTGCTTTTGTCATGGGTATTAGTCTTTTATATGCTTTTAATGACAAATGTTGAAAATGTCACAGTTGGGATATTAAATGACGTGCATCACCATTCCAAATATGCGAGTAACGTGTTCTGTTTGTATTTCTATAGTGCTTACAACACGCACAAGAAGAAATAATTAATGCTCACATTTTCGTTTATATGTATCAAAATTGTTCTATTTCTTATTAGGAATTAGTTCAATACATAAATAAAAAATGTGCATAATTCTACCTGTCCAATACTGCATTAGCGAATATTAAATTATGTTGAAATTTCAGTACACCATTATAACCATGGTGCATTGTAGGCAACATTTAAGTATTTGAACTTCATTTATAAGAATCAGAAAAAAAACATTAAAATAAAATTGTTTATTCAAGAGTTACCCTCTTTAATGTCACCTTTCATCTCTCTTAATTTAATACTGAAGTATATTACCAGCCTTGTGATATTATGTAATACATCAGTAAAAGGTCAATGTGACCAACTATATATACATGTATTATTACAGAAAATTCTATTTAAATGGCACAAATCACCTAAAATCCACCCAGAACGTTTCAATATTACATGGCTAACCATAATTGCTCTATTAAAAGTAAGCTGTATACATTTTATATATCTAATTGCATAAATATTAACTAAATGTGCAAAGCACTCCACCTAGCATAGTCAAATCTACACATTTTAAGAACTGCCCCCTCCCCCTCTTGGAAACAGCTACCATATCTGAATATGTGTTTAATATCCCACTAAAATTCACTCTGTGATTTGCAAACTATATTAATTTTGCTTGTTAACCACAAATAGAACCATATGTTTGCATTTATAGTAAAGTTAATAGGACTTGAGGCTTTACTTCAGTTCCCATAGTAACCCATGTAAACACCATGATATTAAAAAAATTCAATCACTTCACATTTCTGAGTGCTCATTTTTAAACATATATTCCTTTGAGATGCGGCATTTGCTGGATCTACGCGTGTTTGAAACATGTGCTTTAAATTTTGCACCAAAGAGTCAGGTGCTAATTGCTTTAATCAGTGTTCCATACTCAAAATCTGTTAAAAGAAAGAAATTCCATCAATAAAATGATGCCTCTAGTTTCTCAGTTAAAACTAGAATAAGACTTTAAAAGACTGGTTTATACTTAAGTCTAATTTTAATTATCAACCAATCCTGGCCAGTCAAAACCATACAGACTCTTACCTTAACCCATTTCCAGACTGCGTCGTATTTTTCCATATCATTAATACCGTGAATCTTTATTGATCATTCCTCCATTTTTTTTTTTTACAGATTACTGATATTCGGACCAGCTCTGTTGTTTACTAAACAAATATTGATCGAGAAGTTACGTATGCATCAAACAATTTTCATTGATATTTCCGTTTGTCAAACCTGTAATCAGTCCAACAGAATGAGGTTTATATTTTGCAAAACAAAAGTTGGCGAACAAGGAGTATTTTTTGTCTGCAACTTACTATGCTGACATACATCCGAGGCATAATTTTGGTTTTGCAGAAATAGCCTAGATGGTCCAAATGAGGGTAAGGTAGAAACTTTATAGTTGCAGTTTATTTTGTGGAAGCAAATTTTAGGAAAGGAACACGATCGCATTGTATCTACTTGCAATATCATTTGTTTTCGTCTGAGTCATAAAACATATCGTTCAAAGCATACAACACAAAGTCATGCATAATTAAACACCAACTTCCTATGGAACGCACAACACTTACAAATGTGCTGTTTCATGACGATAATAATTATAATACACCAATATAATTATATTTCTCATCATTCGCTATATATCTCATACATGACTGGCTATTATGTTCTTTGTGCGCTGTAGTTGGATGTTTGACCGAATGTGATAGAATCAAGACAATATGTAGCAAGTGTGTTTGGAGTATTATTCTTCAAATTACATGAATTTACTGTTATTTCCGAAAATTAAAATTGTATAAACTATACAGCATATATACATAGGTAAGCAGGTATGCACATTCTGCTTTTTGCTGTAGCTTCCCCTTTTAATCTGAATAAAAGTTTCACAACCTTCCTTAACAGTAGAAAACAAAAGAGATAGTACTATAGCAGAAAGGAGACTTTTGTAGTGTGTTATACTTTCTCTACTCTTTCAAGAAAAAGATTATGAAGACGACATAAACAATCAAAAGTCTGACAAGACAAAAATACTGATGCTTAGATTGACATACAAACGCACAAATAATTGGATAAAAATACGACGAACGGGCGGACGCATGAATAAACGAAACGACAAATGGATGGATTGGTAAAGAGCTTACAAACATGGATTTACATTTTAAGAGTGTTTTCCTGTTAATATAATTATGTATTTGTCTTTTCGAGTGACACTATTTTTGAAATAACAGAGAGTTATTCAATGAAATTATTAGTGCTAGCGTTTTCACGTAATGCCTCAAAATTTAATAATGATCCCTGTTTATCAAACAGACTTTGCACACCTGTTATTCCATTTGAACGCCATTTTCATGAGCATGAAAGTTATTAATATCAACAAAATTTAGAATATTCTTAGAAATTTTACTGCTACTAAAGAGGGGTCCTTTTTCATCTAACCAAACTTTATTACTAATACATTTGTTAGTCTCTGTTAATTTTGTTATGTCCTAATTTTAATATCTGAATGCCTCCACATTTTCTTAGAACTTGTTTTCTAACCAAAGTTAGTTTTTGTTTTTAACCAACGTCTGTCAAAGTCCTTGATGTGTAATCAGGCGTTTAACCCAAGTAAACTTCATGTATTGAATAAAAGGGTTACCATGTCTGATGCCTTGACTACCGTTTGTAACTGGAGATAGAAGTATCCCTTTTAACCCAAGATTTTTAAAAATTCTTCTAATTTCTTTGCATAATTTAATTCTAACATATTGTCTAGGTTTAAAAAGGAAAAAATGGACCCAATGATTGCAATATCTGGAAATTGATCCAATATTTTGAAGGATGTCTGTGGGAGATCTGAAAGATTGTGAATAGCCATCCAATAGTAAATATAAATCGTATGCTTGCTGACCAATTTTAAATATAAAGCTGTAGCTGATTCGACATGTAGCACTTTGTAAGTATTTTAACAGATTGTACTACAACAGCTGTGTATCGACACTGCTAGAAGGACTCAACCCATCAACATTGAAAAGGTCGCAAACATTAAGCACTTTGCTGAAAATAGAATATGGATTTCTGCTTCACATTAATATGAACGACATATAGAAATGAAGGTCTTTACTGGAAAATAGACCTCCATTATCTAGAATAATGATATTGTAAAACCATTGCTCATTCATTCGATTATTCAACGCTCATTTATTCGCTTTCAATATTTCTCTGACATTCATCAATTTCATCATCATCATCATCATCATCATCATCATCATCATAATCATCGTCATTGTTCTCATGGAGTTATAATACAACATAACAACGAAAACATAACAACAGAAAAATATTTTTCCACCAGGAACATATCAGTGAATCGCATCGATATTAAAGCATTACATCGCTAGCGATCTGCATACTTACTTCCATACCTAGAAACCTCTATACACACATTCTTATATATCCGTTGATCCATCAATCCATCAATAAATATAAACATTGATACATCCATCCATCCATCCATCCACCCACCCACGCACGCATACATGCACACACACATGCACATACATACATACATACATACAAAAATACATACATAAGACAACACGTGCAATATGCACGCTTACATATGTGTTTCTCTAGCCGTCCTCCATTTTTGCCATGTTGCCAATATTATAATGAGATCATGTAAAATGCTACTACATTTATGCATGTTTACAATTGCTTCTGAAACTGTAACCAGTGGGATATTTCTGTCCTTAATTGTAAAGATGTGTACACGTTTTAATTCAAAACGTTAGGTTTTATTCGTGCACAGTTAACTCATAAAAGACATTATCGCAAAGTTGATTTAAAGAATCCCCTACATAGAGACCCACTGGAACTCTGCCCGAACGACTTTGTCTTTTAGAATGTATTGACTGACATTCTGTTTTTTTTATTAACTAATTTTATGGTACTTTATCATAACTGGCATATATCATAAAATTGTATTCTTTGATATTGTTATTTCATCTATCCAACATTTTACGGTATTTGATATTAGTGAACAAATGGCACAAAAGAGCCATTATTGTGTGTGCAGTATTGTTCACATCCGAACAGGAATGCATACCTGTTTTAGTGTCACAATTATGTATATTTCTAATACGACTTTTAAATGACAGAGTACGAAGTCACAAATATATACTCTATAGTTATGGAAAAAATAGCAGCATTTAAAAACTAAAAAAAAAAAACAAACTGATATTACAAAATGAAATTGTTAAATAAGACGACATGCATAATTAAATCGTGTATGCCGCTCTTGTAGACTTTGGTGTAAGGAAATATCATATTAACCCTGCATTAGAAGAAGGTTCAAATTGATATTAATGTGCAATTATCTGCACGTGTGTACAAGAAGATAAATTACAGATACATGGCATAGTGTTAGACATAACCTCGTATGTAAACTATTTTTGGAGAAATAACCAATCAACACCTCCAAGTCAGTTTTATGACCAAAATGGTATATAGTATTGGTAAGCATTAAAAAGCGAAGGTTTAGACAGGTTTATCCAAAAATGGTGGAGTGTATGACACATCCAGGAAATCAGAGTGTTTAGAAAATGTGTTGTGAACTCTTTATAGTGACACAGTTTGTGTAAATGGTACTGTTTTGCTTTCGGAAGGAATTGCCATAAGAGAAATAGAGCTATATTCTCGAATGAGGTAACGTCTGTGAAACTGCAAATGGATATGTTCTTCAAGAAGGATGGTTCTAAAACAAAATAATTTAATTTGTCCTAAAATCAATCGAACAATTTATTTCAATTTGGGATCAATACATGTTCTCTCATAATATTTTTGGAAGCTATATGTCATCTTTTTGAATGCCTAGAATTTCATTTTAAATACTGTATAAATCAAGAACCACCGTAATTATGTCATAATCGGTAGAGACAGCTGAAGATCTGGACTTTATATGATACAACTGACTCCAATTTTCGGCAAGTTGCTCACGGTCCAAATTTTATTAACTAATGTATGAGGAGTTGCTCTAGCCGATAACGCGATGCAAATATATCGTAACCGAAAAAAAAATGAACTCCATTTTTCCTCCAGAATAGCAAATAAATCAGATAGCAATTGTTTTCCTTGAGTCATAAAGTATACAACCTTGATTTTTAATTAAAATCAAATTAAAATTTTTCCCTATTTTGATCATGATCATAAAAAGCTCAGTTAACTGTACAAATTATATCCTTGATTATAACATTATAAGAGACTATCCAAGTCAGTCACCTTGATGTTAGCATTTTAAACCGATAACAACCTTCATTTCCGTCTCATTACATCTCTTTGTGTGAAGATTATAGCCTGATGAGGACTTGTATTCTCCAATGGATTCTGAATATGCTAACATGCTCTTGGCATATGTGATAACATAAGCAGTTGTGATAAGGCACAAAATGGAAATCATCTTTCTTTCTGTATACTCCCGAATTTACCATATAAGGGTGGTTTATTTACGAATCCTAATAGTGTTATAAATCTAGACTAAAAGACAACTGGGGGCATGGGGATAAATGTCGAAGTCAGGTCAATGTAAGTTTGGTAAATTTGTAATATTTGTCGCCCTAACTGAAAAAGGAAGAAAATATCAAATGTTCTGAGAGTATAAGTAATCTTCTTCAGTTCGCATCTTCAATCTAAACCAAAACATATTTTTGGATAAAAACATATAATGCAATTCAACCAATGTTTGAATCCAACATCAGACTCGTCGCATTATTATCCAGTAATGGATTTAACGAAAAGATGCACGCCGAGTTAAACAACTGATACATGAGAAATTATATCGTTCTTAAATAGAACGGATCATAACATGGAAATCTAACGAGTAACCATGAAGAATCAATAGATGGAACTTATAAACAAATATGATTGACACCTGGATCTATCTTCGTGGATGATCAATGTTCAGAAATTACACAAAATGAACAATGTTTAATCTACCAATAATATTATAAAAGCATATGGGTTTACACAAGTATAAATATGTTATGATCTGTCTCCACGACTGATGAAATTCTACAAATTGTACAAATATTAATAATGTTTCATCCGCAAGTAGGATATATACAAGTGTGTGTATTACATATCTGTCACGCGTATAGTGATAGTGAATACATTGATTTGATTTTCACCTAGAGAGTGATAATGAATAATTTAGCAGTGAATATAAAACTCGTGGTGTCCATGTGATGACCATAACGTGTTTACGGTTTCAACGCTGTCAAATTGTCAAGAAACCATTAGGCATGATCCGACCCTGCCAGTTTGCTGAAGTATCCTTCAAGCTCTGGCCCCTCACAACGAGAAAACCCAAACAAACTAATGTTACTACCGACATCATCTCAGATTATACGAGACCCCACTGAGCCGTACGTCTCCGCATCAAAGATATCAGCTTTACATCCAAAACTTTCATCTCATCATAGAAAATCGGATTTACAGCCACGTCAGATCCATAATCAGCTGCAAATCTAATGTACAACGATAAAAAAATAACTTATCCAGTCTGCCGTTGAAATGGCATAAAACCCCCCACAAATAACTAGTTATTAAAAAGTACATAAAAATGACTCTAAATCACCACTAATATGTTAATACATAATTGTACATATAAGTGTAGATTATTTTTTCTGTATGTGGTCCATTCCACACACCGTGCAATCCAATGTAGAAACCCACATGGATAAATACATGAATACATTCACCGTCCTTATACATGGTACGTTATGCTTCGTTTAATCTGAACGATTAGTTACAATCATGAGAGCCACCATAACAGAAGAACGAAGTACTATCTTGCAAACTATACAACTATTGATATATTTTACCTGGTCAGTTTTTAACTTTGTATAAATTTGTCTCTTTCTTATATTGTTGCACACTCTTGGTTTTGTGGGAAGCGCCTTCTCACACACTGGTGGAAACGCATACAACAGCTAGAATAATTCTCATATTTGCAAACAAATTCCTTTAATATACCTTTCATGCATTCTCAAAAGGCTTATTTAAGATAAGTAGTTAATGACAAGTACCTTTACTGATTAAAAGACGTGTATTAAGAAGGAAAGACTGGTGATACCCGATGATATCAACTTTGGCGGATTTGTACTTACGGAAGTATATGTCGTGAAAGGTGTGATGAAGAAAAGTAATTTATGAACAATCATGTCAGTCATTTTATACATCGAATTTCAGTAATGTTTTGCAATTGTCTTTGCTATTCTCGGTGCCAACCTTAACTGTACATTCAGTAATAAAAGTTAAAAACCACCGGGTAATGTGTATTCCTGTAACATGACTGTTGGTCAAGGGACTGGAAGAAGACCAATATTCCAGCCTCCATTGCTCTGCATCGTGATGTGACATTCATGCTTGTTTACATTTGCATCTGAAACTCACCTGTGGGACATTTCTCTCCTAAACTTTAAAGATGTGTACACGTATTAATTCAAAACCTTGGGTTTTATTCTTGCACAGTTAACACATAAAAGACATTATCGTAAGGTTGATTTAAAGAATCCCCTACATAGAGAACGATTGGAACTCTTCCCGAACTTCTTTGTCTTTCAAAATGTATTGAATGAAAATGTGGTTATTATACCAACTAATTTTATGGTGCTTGATCTTAGCCGGCACATGTCATAAACTTGTATTGTTTGATATTGTCATTTCATCTATCTAACATTTTACGTTATTTGATTTTAGTCAACACATGGCACAAAAGATCCATTATGGTGTGTGCGATATTGTTCACATCAGAACAGGTATACAGAACAGGTATGCATACATGTTTTAGTGTCACAACTATCTATGTTTCTAATATGACATTTAAATGACAGCGTACTAAGTCACATACATGTACCGTATAGTTTATCAAAAAGTTTGCAGCATTTCAAAACTCATAAAAGAACTGATATTACAAAATGAAATTGCGAAATAAGAGGATCTTCATAATTAAATCAAGTATGCCGCTCTTGTTGACTTTGGTGTAAGTAAATGTCATATTAATCCTGCATTAGAAGAACGTTCAAAATAATATTATAGGGAGGTATCTGCACGTGTGTACAAGAAGATAAATTACAGATACATGGCATAGTGTTAGACATAACCTCGTATGTAAACAATTCCTAGAGATTTAACCAATTAACACTTCCAAGTCAGTTTTATTACCTAAATGATGTGCAGTGTCGATATGTAATAAGTTAAGCAGTTGTGATAAAACACACGGCATAAATTATCTTTCTTGCCTTTATGCGCCTGCTTTTTGTTATATAAGGGAGGTTTATTTACGTACAGTAACACCAGGTTGTGTATCTATCCATACGTGATTCAATTATACTGAAGAACTATTCTAAAAGGACAACTTAGAATGTAGAGACAATTTATTTAATTTGTTCATATACTCTGCTTGCCGTACTCTATGATGGGTCTTTGGTTGTAACGGAAGGAGATCATAAATATCAAATGGAGGACTATAAGTGTCAATATATTTATAACGGACCGTCTGCAAACACATGAAGCAATTCAACAGCACAATCTTTGGACCCTTCAAGAGTTTCTATGTCTAAGCGGCTATGATCCACTCATCTGGGAAATAAAAAGATACCACCTTTAATAGCTGAGAAAAAAAATTAACAAAGACAATAGGTGCAATTAGTGTATTATCAACCAACAGAAAAATGAAAGATGTACCATGATTAAATATGATTACTTCAAGGATATAAAGCGGCACTGTTTATATCAGACTTTCTTTTTCTAGCAGTAAACAGTGTCATGGGTGAGGTTTATGTGCCATCATGCGCTATTTTCACACTTTGTTTAGCTAATACTGTACAGTGTCATGTTCAAGGTTTGTGTATCATCATACATTTATTTTTGGAGATTTTCCCACCGGATTTATATCTTCCACATGTATTTGCCTTATTCATTCATGTAAAATGCCATGAACGCTAAGATTTGCATGACAAGCAGTTATTTGGAGTATTTCACCCCATTTACAGTATTACCCATCTTCCTTCAACGATGAGTGATGCGATATCCAATTATGAAGTTTGAAAATATACTCATATAAATAGGATATCCCCACCATAGTGCCTCAGCTGATTTAATCACGAAACTTAAGAAAGATGCGACCTTATGATGGACAGAAGGACATGAGTATCACCGTATCATGTGATAGCACACAATTGAATTATATAAATGGAAAATAGTCTGTGTTGCTACAAATATTACTTACTGTGAGGCATCACGGAGGCTTCAAGTTCAAGCGGCGCATAAATATATAGTAGCGCTTTATAACGGACATTGAACCAACATAACATATCGGTTTTCTGCACAAAACAGATGTCTCACAACGCACGTAATAGGAAATCGTCTAGGATATTTTTTTTCATCATGGCGATACTACGCGATAGCATATATATATGATATAGATATTACCAAAGCAAATAATACGGAACTGTTGTAATGTTGCCTTAAGGGTCGTATTTATCACGCAGATGATATTGTTATTGGTTTTCTATGTGAGGATTTACGGCATTAGAGCTATTCACAAATATTCAGTATTTAAATAAGTCCGAATTTGAGAAGAATTGGATTCTTGGGGATGGTGGGATGGTGGTTAATAGTATGAACTTAATATAAATAATCGCTGAAAATATAACGTACAACGATAGATACTAACGTATCCAGTCTGCTGCTGAAACGACATTGAAAACCCCACAAATAACTAGTTATCACAAAGTACATAAAAATGACTCTAAATCACCACTAATATGTAAATACATAATTGTACATATAAGTGTAAATTATTTTTCTGTATGTGGTCCACTTCATACACAGCGTACGATCCAATGTAGAAACGCACATTGATAAATACATGATTACATTCACCGTCTTTATCCATGGTACGCTATACTTCGTTTAGTCTTAACTAATAGTGAAAAGCAGGATAGCCACCTAAACATAACGAACAATATCATCTTGTAACGTGAAAAACGGCTGATATATCTTACCTGATCAGTTTTTAACGTTGTTTAAATTTGTCTTTTTCTTAATTTGTTTCCCTCTTATCTTGCGGGAAGCGCCATCTCACACACTAGCGGAAACGCATATAACCACTAGATTAGTTCTCATATTTGCAAAGAAATTTATTATACATCCCATTTATGCATACAAGAAGTTTTATTTAAGCTAAGTAGTTCATGACAAGTACTTATCCTTATCAGAAAACGTCTATTAAGAAGGAAAAACTGATGATACCCGAAGACATCAACTTTGGAGGATTAATATTTGCAGAAGTATATGCCGTGAAAGTTGTGATGAACAGAAGTAAGATATAAACAAGCAAGTCAGTCATTTTATATGAATTTCAGCAACGTTTTGCAATTTCCTTTGCTATCGTCGATGCCAACCGTAACTGTACTTTCAATATGGAATGTTTGATCACCACCCGGTTACGCGTATGCCTCTAATATGACAGTCAGTCAAGGGACGGGGTTGACTAGAGGAAGACCAATATGACAGAATCCATTGTTTGGTATCGTGATGATTGCCAGGTGCATTGTACGCAAGGCCCAATGTATATGAAAAATGTAGCGCCCGTTGCGTCTTGATTAGTCTTCATACAACAAGATAGTTACAACGGAATAGCTCAATATTATCTCAATGTCGTAATCTATCGCGCGTAACATACAATATCATATTGCATATGTTAGCTCTACTAAATGCATTTTGCGCAAAAATTGTACCTGAACATTTAAATGACAGTTATTTTAAGTTAATGTATAACTCTAAACTCAATACGTACTATACATGATGCATAACAATACCACACCCAGCTAACTATGAAGCAAATTCGTATTACTAATGGCCATAATACATGCAACATTTAAGAAATGAAATCGTATTGTTTGTTTAATTGTAAATTGTCTGTACTGAAAAAAGAATTGGTCAATACAATAAAATAGAGTTATATGACACAGATCTGATGTCTGTAAAAATTTAATTTAAGTACTGGAACTTTGAAAGTATGAAACAATTCTGTCGCATAATACGCAAAGTGAAAAATAAGAACGCAATGTAACATTTCTCACCTAAAGTAGTTATTGATAAATATATTTAACAACATGTAATCAATACCTGGTTTGGACGGAGTGACACCGCTGTCAGATATTTTGTCGTACACGCATTTTGTTAGTCGAGACTCGAATCTATAAGTACCCTTTTTATGGTGGAAGATAATAGGTTTTCTCACTGAAAGCACTTTGCTCGTGCAGCTGTTTTGCAAGGTATTATGCATTACATATTAAGTACACACAATTCTGTTACAATATTAAACTGGAACAATTTTATTATATTCTTAAATGTTCTAGACGAAACCGTTCTGTAGATAACGCTATTTTATAAATTAAAGAGCATAGAATATACAAACGTACACATTTAGACAACATGGTTAGTGTCATTTTTCCGAGGTAAAAAGCTGTTCATCTTAAAAAACTGGATTGCGTCCTATGATCCATACATCAATACTCTCTCTCTCTCTCTCTCTCTCTCTCTCTCTCTCTCTCTCTCTCTCTCACACACACACACACACACACACACACACAGAGACAGACAGACACACAAACAGACACACACATTCTGCAACTTGTATGTCATTCCAGAAGAACAAAGCAGCACAGTGCGTCTTATCCAATATACATGTTTTAGGCCTACTAAAATATTTCGTCAACTTTTCCTTTCCTGTCTCATCCAGGTCAGCCAGTTCTCTCCTTGTTTTGAATATTCGCATATTATTTTGGGGTAATTTATTTGGATTGCATGGCAGAACACATATATCAACAGTACAAGGTTCATGATAAGTATAACTCATGCTATTGATAGATCGATTGATATGTTACAATAATGAAAATAAGCATGTATTTTAATGTATCATCACAAATGATCGTTAGTAAATGGTAGTTTACTCAATGCTACATGCAAACTCTCTAGAGTAAATCTAAAAGACACTAATTTTAGTAATTAGCATGACTGTATGGATAAATTGAGATGCATGTGTAGACAGGTCGGTCGAATAATACAGAAACACAATTCTTTAGATTGGATATTTTCTAAATACTTCTATATATAAATGCACATTCGTTTCACAAACACTATTAACAAAATAAATTCGTGCTGCATAAGATTGTTATTATGTCAGGAAATATTAAAAGATAATTGTTCATTCAGTTAAGATAGCAATTTCATCTTTATCCTTTATAAAAATCACCTTTAGGACATTAACTTGTTTGGCGACTGTCTTTGCAAACTGCTAAGTTACTTTGAGACAGCTATGCATTTATTTACGCAGTGCAATAGCATACTTCTATCAGTTACAAATGGCAGGCATAACGGGAAAGCCACGTTTTCACAGTATCGAATGCTAAGGTGACTCGCATTAGAACAACATATAGTGCTACGAGTCTACGCTGTTACAAAAAGTAATAGGAAAGGGTGAAGACAACAATCTTTGTAAACATTAACAAATATTTTTTTTTTCCTAGAATACCAAGTGCAAAATGAGGATAAAGAACTTACTGTTTTACGAATCAAATCCAAGAACAACCCACGAATTAAAACAAGAAGTCACAGTATTAAAAAGTCCTGAATGGAACTGATTTAAAATACCGTAGAAATAAAAAATGTAGAACTACAATTTAGCAGGCTGACACTATTTAATTTGTTCTTGTACTCTGCTTGCCGTATTCTATGATGAGTCTGTGGTTTTAAAGGAAGGAGATCATAAATATCAAATGGAGGACTATAAGTGTCAGTAGATTGATAACGGACTGTCTACAAACGCATGCAGCAATGCAACAGCACAATCTTTGGACCCTTCAAGAGTTTTTATGTCTAGAGGGCTATGATTCACTAATCTGGCAATTAAAAAGACACCAGCTTCAGTAGCTGAGAGAATAGGTGCAATAAGTCTATTATCAACCAACAGAACAAAGGAAAGATATACCATGATTAAATATGATTACTTCAAAGAAAAACGTGGCAATATTTATGTTAGACTTTCATTTTCTAGTAATAAACAGTATCATGGGCGAGGCTTATGTGCTATAAAGGCTATATCACACTTTCTTTTGCTAATGCTGTATAGTATCATTGGCAACTTTTGTGTATCATCATATGTTTATTTTGAGTTTTTCCCACCGTAATATATCGGATTTATATCTTCTATAGGTATATTTTTATTCATGCATGTAAAATGTCGTGAAAGCTAGGATTTGTACGACAAGCAGTTATTTGGAGTATTTCACCCCATTTACAGTATTACCCACCTTCCTTCAAAGATTAGTGATGTTATATCCAATTATGAAGTTTGAAAATATACTCATATAAATAGGATACCCCCACCATAGTGCCTCAGCTGATTTAATCACGAAACTTAAGAAAGATGGGACCTTATGATGGACAGAAGAACATGAGTATCACTGTATTCCAAGCCTCTTTCATGTTATAACACACAAATGAATTACATTAATGGAAACTCCACTGTTTGTGTTACTTCAAAATTGCTTACTGTGAGTTATCAGTGAGGTTTCAGGTTCAAGCTAGGCATAAATAGATAGCAGCGCGTTATAACGGACATTGAACCCACATAACATATAAGTTTTCTGCATAAAACAGATGTTTCACAACGTACATAATAGGAAATCATCTTGGAAATTTTTTATTATCATGGCGATAGCACATTTGTGGTATAGATACTACCACTGAAAATAATATAGAACTGTTGTAATGTTGCCTTAAAGATCGAACTTATCAAGCAGATGATATTGTTGTTGGTTTTTTTATGTCGGGAGTTATGGTATTAGAGCTATTCACAAATATTTAGTATTTAAGTTCCTTCGAATTTAAAAAGAATTTGACTGTTGGGGGATGGTGGGACGGTGGTTAATAGTATAAACTTAATATACGACACACTTGAATTAGAGTGGGAAACTGTATTAGATCGCAGCGCACCTTAAAAAACAGGTAAGGCATCCTTCTATATAGTTAACTGTTTGGTTGATTGCTATTCATCAGTACATCACCTTAAAAAAGTATATCGTGTTGAGACATTTGGGGTAAAGTTCCTTGCCGAGAGACATAACACTGAAGTTGACCCGGCTTGGATTGGCCATGATTGAAATCATCCCCGTGTGGTCGCGAGTCCTGTGTGCTAACCACAGAAACACTACTTTTGATTTAAATAGAACAAATTATTGCAGAAGAAATTATAATTAGCAATCTTCTTACTCGAAGAAATAACAGCCATAACTGGCCATAAAGCTGTTATCTCGTTACAATTAAAGGAAGTCTTTCGTCGACATTATTTCGGCCGATCGACAGTGTTTCACATCTATAATCAAGTAATGTTTTCACCCCGATTTAGAGTGTTATTGGGGTTTTAGCATCAATTATATTCATTAAGAAAGTGACAGTCGAATTTTCTAAAGTGAATTGAAGCAAAGATCCAAATACATTTGAACTTCTCGTCTGTTGCTCGTCAATTGTATAATTTGAAAACGTATAGACAGGTGATATATTTTGATTATCTGTTTTTAGCTTTTCATTCTTCGATTGCCACAGCCATGTCAGTCTGGTTTGCTATTTCTCACATTAATCGCTTTAATAATGGATCGATATTACATATAATTCGTGTCATTCTAGTTACGAGAGAGAGAGAGAGAGAGAGAGAGAGAGAGAGAGAGAGAGAGAGAGAGAGAGAGACTCTGTATATATCGATTCCTCTTGGACTTCAAATCCTTCATATGATTATTGTTAGGCTATTGGCTCACTAATTTATTGTTCTGTTGGAGTTTTGGTATACACAAACCAATGGAAATGAAAAGTTACCGTTTGGAACTAGAAATCAGCTAATTCGAAACGAAAAGAACCGATAATATATATTTTAAGTTGGTCAAAAGTCCAATACTATCAGGCCAGCCGCGCGATGTGGCTATACTTAGAACCAAATCAAATATTTCAACGTCAATAAACATATATGTTTGCTTTCTTATTACAAAAAACCCACTTATTCCCCATTCCTCTTGTTTCTAACAACCAAAAGTACGGAACTATAATTCCAAATTGGAGTCAAGATGACACCTTTCCAATTCGGACAAGGGACACTAAAACAAACACCCATGATTGAATGATGCCTTCGGTGATGTGAGGCGGCTCTCCTGTCCCTTTTCCCTCCTTGGGCATAATCGGATATGAAATTTAGAAGTGTGCGGTGCATACTTGAAATCTACAAATGGTGGCTCTTGTTCCGAATCGCCAAGTAATTAAGAAACAAGCAGTCATGACAGTATCTCGTCGCACAAGGCCCTTTCGTCATTCGCGAAATTAAATCATACTCAGTCAGTATGTTAATTTGTTCCCCATCATTGACGTATCAGATTAACAGACTGCAAACACTTTCTGGAGCTTCAGATGCACCAAGATCATGCTCCTCGCCTCCTGGATGTACTCAGCATGAAAACAATAGTGGTAGCAGATATGGACCAAGGGAAAAAGGAACAAGAGGAAAAGAAGAAATGGTATTGCCCCATCTGATGGAGCGGCAGACCTGTAACATAAAGCCTGTAGTGGGGACAGCCCAGCGTCAACCACCAGAACAAAGAGTGACGTGTACCACAGAGATGGGGCAGCAGCGCCAATACCAGAGCGACCAGAACAGCGTCTACATACAATGCGTTGATGAGCCCATGAAACAGAGGATTGCGGATCGGAAGTCACCGTACCCGTTTCAGCAGTCACCGTGGCGATCAATCTCTGGCTTGTGGATCCATGAAGTCGACCTTTCTGTTAGTGGTGCTCGGCCTGTGAGTTCGGGCATTAACTACATGCACTGAAGAAAACATAAAGAGACACCCAGGTCTATAGAAAAGAGACTCATTATTTTGCTAAAATTGTCTGTGTTTTTATGTGCTTGACGAAGGTGAACGTATTAATAAAAACATGGAAAGTGACCAACAAATAGTAAAGTTCATGCGGATACCATCCTACATATACATTCCTGGGAACGAAAGAACGGGCAGAAAATAAAAATCCAAACTCCATGATCATAACCCAATGAACCAAGACTACTACAATCACAGTCGTATTATACTGGATGATTGTTAACTCACTGAAAGACATTCAGAAATGCATCACTGTTTTATATCAGAACATTTTAAACCTAATGGAACTCATTTGAAATATTCCATATGTTTGGAATTGTAATCGGACATTTAGGATCATTTGTGATCAATTTTCAATGCTTTAGATGACATTGGAATTTTCTCCTTCTATTCATGAAAAATAAATAACTTCTTGATTTTACTTAGACTGTTGGTTTCACTTCTTCCTCTTACATACTGTAAGACCTCGAGTAGTAAAATTATGATGCACAATACATTAATTAGAGAAATTATTCATGTCATTTCTTGAAGCGTTTATGTTATCATTCATAAATATTTTATTGCATATAAATGTTTTCTATTTTTGTATCTTTTCAAAGACATAATTTAGAAGAGGTTTAGCTTTTAATTCATCTTAATCACAAAGTCAATGCTAGGAGATAAAAAGTGAAGCAATTAGACACATACTATACTCACTGAGGTACATACATTCTGTTATAAACGAGGGATAGGGAATTATACTTTATTTGTAAACACAGAAATAACAACATAAAAAAGATATCAAATATACTGCCAACTAAATAGCATATTTGTTTCTGAAAAAATTGGGATCTGAACAGAACCGTTTGCTTTTGAAACACATACCAAAATGTTTAAACAAAATTCAACTGCAACTGCATTATGCCTATTCCACGTTAAAGTAATACTCCTGCTTCTGTGATGTTAGTAGCGGTAGTGGTTACTGCTGTTGCCTGCTGACGCCTTTGAAGAAGTGGGTTTAGATTTAGGTGTAGGTCTCATTCTCTTAGATTTCTCCGAAGACGGTTGATACATTTTGTCAAGCTTTTCACTCTGCCAGTGAAATATATTGTAAAACACCAACAGTTATATTTTCAATCTCCTCCTTCGGTTGACTCTTCAAAGCTGTTCTTTCTTCCTGTTGGTATTTCCTTTCCTCTTGTTGATGTAGTTGCTGTTTTTGGTCAAATGTTCGCTCTGCTATGTGGCGCTGCAAAAAGATATGTAACACTTCCTTCGTTTGTCTCTGGAATGATCATAGTATGGAGAAGGAGGCGAGGGTGGTACCACCGACAAATCATGTTGAGAAAATAAGAAAACACAGACAGATGGAAGTCATTATTCTGTGGAGAAATGCTTGCTTCTCAGTAGTTGTAACTTAAGTATTCCCTGCAGGCATATCCCAACTCGACGTCTGCATTTCATATATGTTATACTACAGTTGAACTCTTCAGCAACGGTACATCGTAGAAACACTCATGCCTATTAGAATAAACGATACAAATGATGGACAGAAAGTAATGATTTAATAAATGAGTACCTCAGACTCTTTGGTTAGGCTCATAACTTTATTTAAAGTGTGCGATGGAGATTTTCGATGCATTTTATGCAAAGGAAATGTTAGCTGCAGCGAAATAGTTAAAATTAACATCAAAAAGAAACTAAACAAAGTACATTATTTGCCCTTGTTAAGTGTGATGCGTCTGTTTTATTTCTGTATTTCTATAATACTAATACACATATGAAATATTTTAGGCTTGAAATAGTCTGTCAGTGTCATCAATCTAGACTAAAACACGATTGAGGTTGGGTGGGAGAAAAGTAGAAGACAGGTCAATGCAAGTTTGGAAAATTTTTAACAGTTGTTCCCCCAATTAAAAAAGAACGAAAAAAAAAAAAAAACAAATGTTCTGAGATCATAGTTAATATTTTTCAGTTCGCATCTCCAATCTAACTAATCTCTTTTTGGGAAGAAATATATAATGCGATTGGAACAATTTTTGAATCCAATAAAAAAAAACTCGTGTCATTTTAATCCAATAATGGATTTAACAAAATGATGCACGCCGAGTTAAACAATTGATACATGGGAAATTATATCGTTCCTAAATATAACGAAGAACATGCATATCAAACAAGTAACCATCAAGAATCAATGGTTGGAACGTATAAACAAATGCGATTGACATCTGGATCTCTCTTCATGTATGATCAATGTTCAGAAATTACCTCAAAAATGAACAATGTTTAGTCTACCACTAAACTTTTCAAAGTATATGGATTTATACAAATATGGATATGGGTTGATTCTGTTACCACAATTGATCAAATTCTAAAAATCGTACAAATACTAATAATGTTTCATCCACAAGTAGGATACATACAACTGTATACATGGTTGTCAGTCATATAGTGATACTGAATATATTGATTTGATTTTTCACTTAAATGTGATACTGAATATATTAGCAGTGAATGTAAAACTCGTGGCGTCCACGTGAAAACCATAACCTGTTTTCGGTTGCAACGCTGTCAGATTGTCAAGGAGCCATGAGGCACGCTCTGGCCCCTCACCACGAGCAAACCAAAACAAACTAACGTTACTTCCGACATCATCCCAGATTATACGAGACTCCACTGATCCTCACGGCCCTGCATCTAAGATATCAGCTCTACATCCAAACTTTCATCTCAACATAGAAAATAGGCTCTACAGCCAAAATCGGACCCATAATCAGCGGAAAATCTAATGCACAACTACAAACACTAACGTATCCAGTCCGCTGTTGAAATTGCATACAAAACCCCCACAAATAACTAGTTATCACAAAAGTACATGAAAATGACTCTAAACCACCACTAATATGTAAATACATAACTATGTTGTCCATTCCACACAGCGTACAATCCAATGTAAAAACGCACATTGATAAATACATGAAAATACATTCACCATCCTTATACATGGTACGCTATGATTCGTTTAATCTTAACGATTAGTGACAATCATGATAGTTACCTAAACAGAACGATGAGCCATCTTGTAAAGTATCCAACGGCTGATATATCTTTCCTGACCAGTTTTTAACGTTGTCGATCTCTTAAAGTGTTGCAAACCCTTGCTTTGCGGGAAGCGCCATCTCACACACTAGCGGAAATGTATACAGCACCTTGAATAATTATCATATTTGCAAACAAATGCATTATACGTCCCATTCATGCATTCACAAAAGATTTATTTAAGATAAGTAGTTAATGACAGGTAATTTTCCTTACTATAAGAGGGTATTAAGAAACAAAGACTGATGATACCCGAAGATATCACCTTTGGTGGATTAATACTTACAGAACTATATGCCGTGAAAGTTGTGATGAACAGAAGTAAGGTATAAATAAGCAATTCAGTCATTTTATAGTATGAATATCAGTAATATTTGCAATTTTGTTTGCTATTGTCAGTGCCAACCATAACTGTACTTTCAATATGGAAAGTTTGACAACCACCAGGTTACTTGTATGCATGTAATATGACTGTTGGTCAAGTGACGGGGTTGAATGGAAGAAGACCATTATGCCAATCCCTAGTGCTTGGCATCGTGATGTTTGTCTGGTGCATTGTACACAAGGCCCAATATCTATAAAAAAACGTAGCGCTTGTTGCATCTTGATTAGTCTTTATACAAGACGAAAGTTACAATACAATAGCTCAACATTATCTGAAGGCCTTAATCTATCGTGCCTAAACTACAATATCATATTGCCAATTTTAGCTGTATTAAATGCATTTTCCGCAAAACAAATTGTTCCTGAATTATTAAAACGACAGTTTTATTTTTTTAATTAATGATATATAACTTTAAACTCAATGTTTGACCTTACCACACCCACCCACCCGTTAAGCCAATTTGTATTACTAATAGCCCTTAAAACATGCAACATTTAAAAAATGAATTCCTATCGTCTGTTCATTTATA
>JAECUM010029723.1:0-16905 GCA_016617855.1 Megalonaias nervosa
TATATATATATATATATATATAAGATTTAAAAATGTATATATTAAGTCCAAATATTTTTTTCTTACCTTGCCTCTCTAGCAAAATATTACTAGTAATCTACTGTAAGATCTATCCGGCAACTAAAGGTAAATTAAGAACAGATACACTTGAAGTTAATATTACTACTCTATGAGTGCAATTCGTGTTTGTTTAGCTGAAACATGTTTGCAGTAGCCATTAAATGTTGTATTGGTTTGATCAGGGTGCAGGCAAATTATGCAATTCACAACATTAACACCACCGATTGTATCATTTCTACCAGTAATAAAAACAGGATTGTTTATTGTAAATAGTTTAATAGCCACATAAAACAAAACTGTTATGACCTCTGGGAGTGGTCTTATGTTACATACTGTGTCGTCTGCTCTTGTCAATAATGAAACAGATTGTAAAGTTTCAGCGCAATGATATCGTTTTCAATAAGGTTACGTCATTTGATTCAGTGAGGTGTTAACATGTACCAATTTACTCGTTTAGGGGAAATTTCAAATAATTTCAATATAATTTCAAATTGTGGTGTTCAACTCGCTCACGTATACATTTGCAAGACAGATCGATGGAAAGAAATTACACCCACATAAAATTATTCAGTACTGAAAAACCTGCAGTATTTATTGCCGAATGATATCAATTTGTAAAGTAGTTTAATTTTAATCTGTACAAGCAATCTTTTCTAATAAAGGTAAACTGTTTAATCATCAGGTAGGGTCTGCAAGAAACACACTGTACATGACAACGATAAGCCCCTGGCTGTATCAAGGACATCTCTGCATTTGATTGTTATCTAGGATCGCCCCAGAAAGAATAGAATCTGTGGTAAGCCGATTCAAGTATCGTCCCAGATTAAACAGAATATGTGCTATACTGATCTCATCTTAGAGTGCATTCTTGGAATATCCCAGATCAATCAAAATCTGTACTAGACTGACCCAAGAATTATAGTGTATTCTGGAATGATTCAAGATTGAGCAGAATCTGTGCTAGGCTGATCTCAGCTTAGAGTGCATTCTGAGGTTATCCCAGATCAATCAAACTCTTTACTAGAATTATCCAAGAATTAAATTGTATTTTGGAATAATATAAGACTGAGCTGACTCTGTGCTAAGCTGATCTCAGCTTAGAGTGCATTCTGGGGTTATCCCAGATCAAACAAAATCTGTACTAGACTGACCCAAGAGTTAGAGTTTATTCTTTAATAATCCAAGACTGAGCAGAATCTGTGATAGGCTGATCCAAGTATGAAGGAAGTATTTGATTTCATACATGTAATCTAACTAATCTAATTTGAATATCAAAACTCTCTCGTACGTGACCTGTGCAAGACCCAATCCGCAAGACTTGTATAATCTGAGGTCATCTCAATCTGTAAGACTTGTATGATCTAAGCTGATCCCAGAAGCCTCAAGATCATCCCCTAGTTAAAGTGGTATGAAAAAATACATTTTTCAGCAGGCACGGCATTCGAATTAATATATACTGTGCGTATTCGATTGGGGAAGAATCCTACACAAATTTGATTCTTTTATTTTTCTTTAAAAGCAAAACTCTCAACGAGAGTATTCAAGAAATTTCCGGCTGATACTAGAGATATGCTGTTTTAATACGGACAAGTATGTATTGACATGAACTTGTATGCTGAAAATGGCACGTGTTGGAAGTCTCTGATATTACCATATGAAATGCTTTGCAAACATTGAACAGTAATTTGACCGCAGTTCAAAAATAAAATGCCA
The DNA here is from genome assembly GCA_016617855.1 of Megalonaias nervosa. NCBI lineage: Eukaryota > Metazoa > Mollusca > Bivalvia > Unionida > Unionidae > Megalonaias > Megalonaias nervosa. The sequence continues at coordinate 1,774 of JAECUM010029723.1, forward strand.
CGAGACACCTGCACTGCGAAGTTAAGCCCACAACTTGTGACACAAATGCCCTGTGTAACACATTAGAGAACTGCCACACCAGCTTGTATGTAATAGGTAATACGGGCTTTATATCTGAACTTTTATTCCTATATATCGTCCGAGGTATACATGATAGTCCATCTGACTACCAGAAAAGTGGTTCCAATGCCCAGCACGCATGCAATGGAATTTAATTATTGTCATGTACAACGTAATAGTAGACCAATGAAAATGCAATGAGGTTATGGCAATATGTGACGAAGCATATCAGTACATCTTCTGTAAGCAGAGGTCCTTTTTGTTAATGGTATCCACTTTTGTAGATTTCCCATAATGCACCAAGATTCATTTAACAAAATCCCCCATAACCCAGCCAAGACTAAAATTGTAGAGGTAATAATAGAGTACTAGATAACTGAGTACTAGATAATCGAGTACTAGATAACTGAGTACTAGATAATTGAGTACAAGATAACTGAGTACTAGATGCTGTAAAAAGGGGCTGAATGTACTGGAATGGGGGTATGTACCTGTAAGTACTCCTCGATAAAATAACCTCTACAATATGTTAGTATAGCATCAAGATAAATTTGTACATAATTATCTGCGTGGGTGTGTGATTTGGATTTTGAATGTAGCTTTAAAAAATTTTCAGTCATATCGCTACGATGTCTGCAGTGTGGCGGTTTATAGTGATGTCTAGCACTGGGGCATCTTGCCGCAGACATATAGCATCATGTCACATCCAGTCACATTATCTTCACAAAAGGCCGACCAGTCCTAACACTAGCCTCTTAATGCTGAGCGCCTAGCGAGGCAGCTGTTTGTACCATTTTTGTAAGTCTTTGGTATGACTCGACCGGGGTTAGAACCAATGACCGCCCGCATCCGAGGCGGAAGCTGTAACCACAAGGACACCGGAGTTGTCATCATCATTATCTGGGCTGACTTTGTTATTTAGAGAGACTTATATACTATCCCAGTCGGTAAGGAATAAAGACCACAACTTGAGTTTGATCTGTATTTTGCAGTTAATTGAATACGGTGGTGGAAAGCTCTTAGACTTTCTGACCGATAAATTAAACAGGAAGCACAAGATGGGCTTTGTAGGATCATTCTACACGCAACTGCCACGTGTCCGAGGGGGCATAACAGCTCATGTTTTGTACAAGTTTTCCGATGGATGAAGGACTACAATACACAAGATATCCTTTGAATCGTGTCCACAAGTAACCTGGCCTCCCTGTTGTAAGAGTCTAAAATGATGACCAAATATTCCTAGGCTCGACTGCATGTTGCAAAAGTCTAAAGTGATTGCCAAATATTCCTAGGCTCGACCGTTTTGTTGTAAAAGCCTGAAGTGATGAAGATGATATTCCTAGACTCGACCGTTTGTTGTAAGAGTCTAAAGTGATGACCAAATATTCCAAGGCTCGACCGTTTGTTTGGTGATGTAGGTACACTTAGTTAAGTAAAGACAGGGAACCTTCAGGACTCACGGTACTAATCCAGTTCCAAACTAAACCCATGCAAATGTCATGAAATTAAAATGTCAGTAACTTTCAATTTCTGAATGCTTATGATCAAACCTTGATGACAGCTTCTGTGTAGAGAAAACAAATGAGACACGGCATTTTCTGGATCTACATCTGTTTAAAACGTGTGCTTTCAATGCCGCACCGAAGAGTCTGGTGATAATTTCAGTAATGAGTTTTCGAAACTCAAGTCTGTAAAAAGGACTGAAATTCCATCAATAAAACAATGTCTTCGTTTTTCCAGTTGCAACTAGGATAAGCTCTGGAAAGAGACTTTTCACTAAACTCTTACTTTCATTATCAACTAATCCTGGCCAGCCAAACACATATCTACTCTATTCTATCTGCGCCAGTTTCTAGACTGGTTCCCGTTCTACCATATCATTAGTACCGTGAGTCCTTCACATCAGTTTTACACATCAAGCCTCCTTTACCAAGCGTGACTATGGAAGTTAGATATTAGGTCCAGTCACATAACCTGTTTTGAAGTTCAAACTGATGTAGTTGCATAGTTTCCACGGTTGTTTGTATCAGATTTCAAGTTTGCATTCATGAAATAATGTAGGCTTGGTTACAGAACCTGTGTAAAAACACAACAAAAATCTAGAGCTCGAAAACGAGAATGGGCCTAAAGCGGGTCGATCCCAGTCTTAGTATAGCCTTATCTTGTTATCCTATTGCAGCTGCCTCAATAGGCGCTCAGCATTAAGAGGTTAGCGTTATACTCCTAAGACAGGCCCCAGGTCTGAATATTTCTAGATTCTGATGCTGGCCTGCCAGTGTTTGCTTTATCTGTTATCACCTTGTTATCAGCAAGTGTGAATTTCACTCACGTCAAATATAATTGCTTTTAGACTCTCACCTAACTGTCCAGTTATAATGCCCCGATCTCAGTTCCCTGTGTTTGAAAGCAAGCTCTAAATATGGTATTTCTATATTGTATTGGGCATAATAGATTGAAGGTCTATATTTTGTACCAAAATAAGATTAACTGACAGTTGCTGTGATGTATTTGATTGACAGGCACTCCAAATATGTTGTCTGAATAGTTTTGTGACGTTTTACAAGAATACTTACAGTTTTTTAATTGAAGACATGGAGGATGTGATATAATCAAGAATTCCAGAATTCCAAGAGGAAGAAATGGTAAGAATTTTATATTATTTGTATTCACATACTCTGTGTATCACATACATACACCTTCTATTGTAAGCTTCGGACATATATATATATATATATATATATATATATATATATATATATATATATATATATATATATATATATATATATATATATATATATATATTAAATTGTAGAAATATGATAGCTTTATATCACAGTAATTTTTTGCTGTTTATCAATTCAGTTTAAGTTCAACAACAGTTCAATAACAATAAGCTAAGTTCAATAACAGTGCTCTCTTTCCTAAATCCACAAATCAATAAACCCAGAGTTCATGTCGCTGTAATTCTCATGTTGGTCATTTATTTGTCTAATTGCAGTAAGAAGTACTTAAGGCATGATATTGTCTATGTAGGTATATTAGAAGCGTATCATCATTAGATAGTAGTACTTTATTGCTTAATGTATATTAGAAGTAACATAGATAGAGACTATGGTAATTAGCATTTATGTTTGTAAATGAACATGGAGTTTATAAAAGCATGATAGTCATACAGTTGATCATAACTGACGCCAGCATGTGTAAATAGCATTCAGGCAACAAGTTGAAGCAATTGATGTAATGATCATATGTGTTTGTAGTTTATATTTCTGTTCATCTCTCATCTCCTTGATCAGTCATAATTGTAGTCTTTTATCTTCCAATATATAAAATCTAGTACCAAAATTCTAACTTTATATTTTAAACAAATATTTTGTTTGAATTACTGACATCAGATAGTTCAATAATTTCATTCTTCAACAGGTTTCCATCTGTATGCCATCAATGGAGTCTCTGTCTTTCAATAAAATCGAAGATGGAACTTTCATAGCCATAGATGATCTTGTAAAATTCCTTAAATCTAACCATTCAATTCAAGACATGAAACAAAACTGTGAAGAAAGAAAATATTTTACAAGAATTACAGAGACATGTTGCTAGGTTAATCCAGAGAGAAGGACAAAAAATTGGTTTCGTCGTCGTATTTCTTTCGATATATGTTTCATCACTATGATGACTTTCAGGTTTGCAAAGTGGTATATGATGAACTCTTTAACGACCAACACAGTCTGCATCTTCAAACAAACCGAACAAATCAACATGGAACCTTCATCAACAACTAACGTCTGTTGAAATTTTAAGTTGGGGTCTGTATGAAGAAACAATTAAAAAGCTACAACCTGAGGGGCGGAAGATTCCATCTTTAATTATTGATTATAAAACACAGTTCCAAGACAGCGAAAGGAATAAAATTCAACTGTTTGAGTGGCACTATATTACCTTTTGTAAGAAAGAAGTGTCAGACTATGAAGATGAGCAGGAAAGTAAATGGGAATCTTTGGATTATGTAACGAGTTGGCAGAAACGGGTAAAGAACTCAATCAGTTGTGCTTGAAGGTCTGTCAGTGGAATGTTGCTCGGACGTCTGCTGCTGCTGCAATAAATAGAATTACTATCCATCTGGAAAGTATCCATTGACATGAGAAAATAGAAACCAACACAGAAAATGCTTGTACAGACATACCTGCTTTTCAGCTTCAAAATATCATATTTTTTTCAGTGCACAACCATGTGTGTACATAACGCAGGAATACACATTGGTACTGAATTACAGGAATTGCAAATTAATGTTGAACATATGATGATATCTCTCTGACAGTTCGTGCCTCTTTGAAGAAAAGACACAATGTATATGTGCATGTCATACTCTTCTTTCCCAAATGTTGCCTTCTGCATGATGAGCATTTTCTTTCAAGAAGTCATGTGAAATCTGGAAAACTCCGATCCCATTACATGTCCTTTCATCTTGTCTGGATGTCCATGATCTCCAAGAGGAATGCAGAATTCTTGACTCCTTTGCTTTCAATGTTTTAAAGAAGAGAAACATTGGCTTGCAGATCCCTTAGATGTGAAACACTTTAAAATAATGAGAGAATGGTGCTCGCACGTTCCTTTAAAATTCCAGTGTTTATTAGAACAAACACTGCTGAACAGAGGCAGCCTCAGGTGTCGATCATCAGATGATTTTTACACATCAAAACTGACCTCTTTATATAGCCATTTTGATTCGTCATTCAAATACTTAATAGAAATTACAGTGGTCTCATACAAGATATTATCACAGATGAGTTGTTCATCAACTACTATAGCATCACATCTGGGGTTTTTTTCATCACATCAGCTGCCAATATAAACCAAAGTCTGCGAAATGGAGACAGACGTCTCAAGAAAGCAGCAATTCCAGAACGTTGTCACTTTAAAACATATCTGAAACTATATCCATTATACTATGTAAAAGCAAGTGACGTCTTATCTTCTGAACATTTGGTTTTTCTCAGAGTCTGCCATCTTGTATTTTTCTTGGACAATCTTGTCCAGCTCACCATGAAAACAGACCCACAACCTGGTGAAAAGAGAATAAATCAGCTATGTACCCTGCCCATCACAGTCAAAGGTATTCCAAAGGATTCAAATGATGTATTAACATGGCATCTTCCACAATGTGAAGGAAAAGAAGATTGTGCATGCAAGAAGTACCGCAACTGAAACAATATCTAGAATGGGTGCTCCTAAAGATGACCTCAGACGAAGAGTGTGCTTTTGAACGTTTTCATCAGCAAGCCACATGGGGCCTGAAATACATCTGAACAAGACTTACGTCAATTACTGTCCTTCACATACATATGCAGACGAGCTGAGAAAAAAATTGAAGTGAGCTGGGGACAAATGTTGAAATAATTCATTAAAAAAACATCCACTGAGAATTAAACATTTCCCTGCATATTGATATAATGAGGCATTGTGACGAAATTGAAGCCATCGCCGTTGCTGAAAGACTAGGAGGAAAAATATGGATACAATTTACTTCTGGCCAGTGTGAAATCTTCACTTCCATTCTCATTCTTCAATGGAACTTCGAGTTATGCTGGGTTTGCTCACGGCTTTTGATAGAACATTACAAATCAAGTCACTTTCACAGACAAATGAAACATGCTATATTCAGTACCTCCCACAATGGTAGTATTGTCATCTTTGGATTAGACAATCCTCGAGAGATTGATCACAGAGAAGCAAAGAAATGTATTCGACCGGGGGGCCACACTAAGCAATGTAATGATAAAAATATCCACAGTAGACGAGCAGAGACAAGTGCATACACTAATCCAGTCTTTGAAGATTAAACAAAAGATGAAGAGATAGCATCTAAATATCATAAAGGTATATGGGGGAAAAAAACAGTGATAATGACTTGGACCATATTGTAAAAATATTTGGTCTTGTACATCAAAGAAAAGGAATGTCATTAAGTTTTGACCCCCTTCTAAGAAATGTTTATTACAAGGAGAATCCAGATATGCAGCAAGAGATGTTAGATTCAACCACAGAATAGGAAAATTCATGATTCACAGATATGCAGCAAGAGAGGGTCCGTTGAGTATGACACTTAGTGATTGTCCTAACAATGAATTGATAAAAGGACCCAAGCATCTCATTAATAGAATAAAAAGATCAAAAGGGTTAACGGCGCATCAAAAACTACATCATGCAAGAGCATGAAAGAGAAAAGCGAGGAGAAAAGAAAAAGGACAGTGAAGAAGATGACAACGATTGTGGACTTGTGGACTTGTCTTCCATTAATACTTGCCAGTCAATCTTTAAGCCAGATGGAACAAAATCATCCACCAAAAAAATCAGCTAGTGTGAAACGAGCTCTTCTCGAGTTCATGAAGAAACCGTCTGATAAACGGGTACCCTATGGCACATTTTATAACCTAGGTTATTATCAATAGGTGGGTCCACGCGTACCCGGATACCAATTGGCATCTTTACTAAGTTGGGTCGGGGTTCTCCAGATTTATCGTTTATCGTAACGGTATACAAGTTTTCTGCCAGTGCTGGTAAAGGCAGCACTCACGTTTTTGACAATCCTTGTGACTGAGCCTTAAGTACACATACTTTTACAGTGCCAAGCAGAGGTGTGTCTTTCCTGTAAATAATTGACCTTAATCCTATAGCTTGTTTTCCACATAAGAACTCTTTGATTGAGCCTCGACTGTGGTGCAGTGGCAAGTAACAGGGGGTGGTTATTTCATCTTGCCGCACAAATGACATGTTCATTTGCAACCTTTAATAGATTTTACAAATTGCATGATCAAAGTGTTACTTAACAAAGCTCAGGCTCAGACTTTAAATATGCTTCTGCTTATGACAGTGAGGCCACGCAAAGGGAGTCAGATGATATTTATTATGACTACACCACGAAGATTTACTGGAAAACGATGGAGGATTCCAGAACTTTATCAGACAATGAGGATGAATTCTTGGACTTTGTACCAGATGACATTAGATAGTAATATTTATAAGATACTGTGTGAATAAAAAAATGCGGACTAAATTTCAGGTTTGTACACATGTAATACAATTTCTCATTGTCGGTTACCCGGGTAACTGATCGCTAGAATCGATGGGTAACTAATAGAAGTTTTCTGAAATTTTGTCAGCGTTACCACTTAGAAAACTTGAAGAAACAAACTGGTACTCTCCTATGCATTCTCTCTCTCTCTCTCTCTCTCTCTCTCTCTGCTGATTCCAGGTACCATGGAAAGAACATGCACAGGCATATCACACGGTTTGACCCTCAATTTGTGCCTTGTCTCAAAGGTATTGCAACACAAATCGGGGACGGATCAGGTCAGAAGTTGAAAGGCAATGTGGGTTCCAAAATTTCAAAAGGGCACTGACTTTCCTTGAAATGGTACCAAAGCAAAAGTCTATGTGTCTATTTAACCAAAGTGTGCATAATACCCAATAAGAATACAACAATGGCCAAATTTCAAGTGACAAGTGGCTGTGTGTGTGTGTGTGTGTGTGTGTGTGTGTGTGTGATTAGGGGGTAAATGTCACATATATACAGTAAATGTCACATATACTGGAAGGTGATATTGAAAATCTCATATAATGTATGATCTCATTCCTTGGCTAAGATAAACTTCATTTTCACTTCTCAAATATATATGTATGTGTGTGTGTGTGTGTGTGTGTGTGTGTGTGTGTGTGTGTGTGTGTGTGTAATGAGTCTAATTGGAGTGTGATTTGGATTTCAGCATGTACGCAATTTAATGTTTATGCAAATTTTGACAATTTTTTTTAATTTACAAATCATCAATAGGAAAATAAATATCAAGTTTGTTAATTGGATTTTTTAAATTTTCAGTTCAGTCTGCAATATCAGTTAAACATATCTGGTACAAAAGTGTTCCAGTATAAGAAAGTCATATGTAAAAATGGTGCACAGCAAATGTGTTTTTCATAAGTTCATCTGTTTACCATCTTAGAATTTCTAAAATTATGTGACTTTTTGCTTTTGAAATGCACATTCATTGAAATTTTTAAAAAAATGCAGGTGCATCATTCTTTGAGGCCAACAAATTGCAATGTGGGGATATAACAACATGTATATGGACTATTCATAAAACCATTTAAAATGTTCATATGAGGCTGGGGGAAGAACATGAATTAATAAGCCTTTATAGTGTACTGAAATGCATATAAAATGACACACATTATATTGTCACAAACACCTGCATCAATTGCATGTTTGGTCATTATGTGAACTAATAACCAGGTACATACAGTAGTTTACACCAGCCTGGAAGAACAAGTCAGGCTCACACAGTCATGGGCTTGGGATGTTGATAGCAGAGGGCCGTTCAGCTGGGGTGTCATATTACCATGGATAGAAACTATCAAAATTTTTGGGGCCTGTCCTATGAGTAGTTAGGGCTGGTCGGCCTGGTGTCAAGATAATGTGACTGGGTGGGACATGATGCTACATGTCTGCGGCATGATGCCCCAGTGCTAGACATCACAATGAACTGCCACACTGCAGACATCGTAACGATATGACTAATATTGTTAAAGCTATGTTAAAAATCTAAAACACACACACACACACACACACACACACACACACACACACACACACACACTGTCATCATACCAGCCTTCATTGCTTTTATCAATTCTCTTACTCAAGCAAACACGAAAACCCAACATAATGTCAATACAGCTCCTATGACAGAAAATTAAAACCAATTCAAAACCTTTGATTTATATATTTATGCTTAACGAAGATCAGCATGCTGTATATAAATTAAATTTAGTTAATTATCATTATATCAGCTTATGGAGTATGCCTTTTGTGAATGACACAAACCGATCAAGCCAGGAGCATTGAGGGAATCATTTCATTATTCAGCCGACCATGTTTTCCCATTGTCAACCTTGGTAAGCAATCTGGTCAGAAGTTGCACTTTTCTGTGTTTTGTCGGTAGATATGTGATCTTAATTTCTTAACATAAGCTTGTCATCGGAAGAAAAATAAAAATGGGCGCTGACAAATGTTATCTGGAAATAGCAGAACTAATTAAATAACGACATTAGCATTAATTCGGAATCTAAATTGGACTGTCATGTAATTATCCGGAAGCGAAAGGGTATGAAGGAAATATATGAACTCTACCAAATCAGGAAAACTGAAGGAATTGGAATTTTAATGTACGTGTACACGGTCCATATTTCCAGATATTCTCCCTGTCACTCGTTGAAGACATTTTAAGAAAAGTTAGAGGATTTCTGTAAGATTTAAACAAGTATATGTTCCAATCAAAATAATGTAATCTTTATTTGCGGCTCCTGCTAAAACATGAGCAGTAAAATACGATAACAAATATCTCGCGACCAGCTGACTTGAATATTATAAGTAAATTAAAAACAGATGAGTATTAGATAACGGTTAATATTATGTGACCGTACAGAGGTGTTTGTTAAGTTGAAACATGTTTTGCAGTTTTACAAATATGACGTATTGGTTTGTGCAGAAAGTATCTACTTTATGCAAATTGTACCATTAATTAACAATTATGTAAGTAATAAATAGATGAATGTTACTGTATAGTGTTTAATGACACACGTTCAAAAATATCGTAACGCCCTATAATGATAATCTAATGTTACATGCTTGTTTCGTTTCTATTTTAAAATGAAACAGATTTTCAGGTTGTAATTGAACGATATTTTTCAACGTTATTTAATTCAATGTGGCATTAAAATACAGCACATTGTTCATTTAGAGGAAACTAAAGATAATATCTCCATGACTGAAGATTTGATGCATTCGCATGTTATAGCATGCAAACAGAACTATTTGCAATAAAGATCGTTGATAGGAAATTATTTACATAGGAAACTAATCAATAATCAAATGCCTTTAAGGTAAGAAGTTTTAATTTTAATTTTTAAAAATTCTTAATAACGAAGGTATCATGTTTATGTAAATTTGATTCCTGGAGTATTCTCACATAACATAATAAATAAAGACTCGACAATTTAGTAATGATGTGAATGCCACAAGACAAGCTGCATTGTTCCGAATATATAGCATTATAATTAATTATGTAAAAATATTCGAACATAATTACCTGTGGTTTTTTTAATATCATTATGAACAAACATGAGGTCATGGTGTCATAATGAAGTGCAAAAGCAAAGATAAGGAAATCCAAAAGATGATTTTAAAAAACGCACACATGCACACAAAAAGATTTACACACATAAACTTACCCACACGCACGCACGCACGCACGCACACACACATTTTATACCTATAAAAGGCAGGAAGTGTCTTGGCCGTACATGTATCCTGTGTGCAACAGTTATGGACTATGTCTTTTGTGGAAACGCACAAACTCTTCTTTTTATTATTCTATTTTCTGTCCTCACCCATTTCAGCCTTGTTGCACAGTTTGGCCAGGACGTTTCAGTTTTCAGCGTTGGGTGTAGATATATTTGTGATCTAATCTTGTTCTTGGATGCAATCAATGGGCGCTGAGATAATCCATAAGGAATCAGCAGAACTGCAGTTTTTATAACTCTGCAATTACATCCATGCTAGAGAATTATGTATTGAAGTGTGACTCTGCCATTCACCCGTGACAATACTGATTTTCGATTTAAGGGCTGATATCAACTATTCATTAAAAGCTGCCAAAAACGTTCGGCCACTGTTGGCTGCACATATCGGTGTACGTTTTATGCACTTACGGTATTTCTCGCGGCTGTGGAGCTACCGTCGGCTGAAGGGTTCTTTTGGTGACATGTACCTTATGTTTCCGGAGCAAATCCTATGTTTGGTGACTTGTAAATCCACGTAGAATAGCACAACAATCTGTCCCGTGGCCATTTTGAATTTCGCTCTAGATATGGCTGTTACCAAGTACCGGTATGTGTCTAAAGTGTACGCTAGTGTATTCCGGAAAGATCTGCATACAGCAAAATTGCACATTTTAATGAACAGGCCCACATATCGTCCGTCAGTATCAGCACGGATTTTGGGGGAGGGTTGGGTTGATTTATCGGACTAGGGCTATTTTCGTTAAGTCGGATACTACTCGGTCTGGAATAACTTCCATTTTAAGAACACGTTGGCAACGAAAATTCATTCTATCACCTGGATAGCATTTATGCAGAAGCAATAGGATCAAATGAACCAAGAAAGGAAAATTTTATCAAACTGTTTATTACAAATAAATAATTTTTCAATAGAAACTTTATTAAAATTGTGTCCCAACGTCCGAAGATTTAATAGTTCGGACTTAACAATCTCGACTATAACCTGACAGCCGATTTTATTAAAAATGCGCCCAAAACCACATATGTATTCCTATAACAATTATTTGGCAACCATTATGTCAAAATCTATTATGTAACAGGAAATTGGTAAAGCTTATTTAAGCACAATTATTTTCGGAAACGTCTTTTACATTTTGCGAAAACGTCCCTTGTTTTTATTTTATTTGCTAACTTTGGAATCTATTTGATTACATATTTCCGTTATCGGAAGCCATACAAGATGAAAAGGCCGACTTTTACGTAGACCGACTCCAGCGATGGGCCTACTATGTTATTGAGAGAGTTATGGGCCGTGTTATGTTATGGGCCGAGGTCTGCAGTTATCGTGATTGTAGATAAAGTTGTTTCTTGTTGTTAAGAATAAAAAGATAAATTTTGCCGGTCTTTGAACCATAATTGTTATTTGCGTTTTGTGCTCTTTCTAATTACGCAACAATTGTGTTTTCTTAAATACTCCATATTTCTAAAGGTGTAAGATACGATTATATTTTGTCCTTTTTCGTCCAAATCATTTCTTAGGTAGAAATAAGAAAAACATAATCATATGCGTTGATATAGAACAGGCAAATATCTCCATTGGGATCTTAATTTGTGGACTGGAAATCAGCAAAGTCTTGTTCCGGTACAACAATTCTGACTCTAGGGTAGGATTTGGCTTTCCCAAACCAATGCGTATTATGGATGATATCATATTTTCCACAAGAAATGAAACTTCTCCCCAACCCTATTGCAAAATAGCATTACTTTTTTATTTGACGATTTTTAGGAAATATGTAAAAATTATGAATAGACAAGCGTTCAGTAAGTATTATAAATTATTCTTCTCCTCGCGCTTTGATAATACCAAGGAATCATGTCACAGCCAGTCTGTTCACTACTCTTGTTTTAAGTCGTTGGTTGTGCATCGCGGTATCTTACGGTGCAGTGGATTAGATGTGCGTCATATATACTGGAAAAGAAGATGTAACATTATTTCTTTAAGTCAACGTTAATTTTTATTGGTCTACATTAATAGCAAATTTACATACCTGCCTCATTCACCAACCTTAATATAGCCTCTATGAAGCTCCGTTCAGTAAATAAAATCTTGGAAAACAAATGATGAAGATCATTTGATTTCTTCTGAGAAAAAAATCTATGATCCATATATACTTTTCCCAGTTGTCCATATTTGGTTTCATTCATTACGTATAATATAAAAATCCACATTTTGAGCGATCATCCTCAATGTCTGCACTGCGTCAGTATTACCACCCTTTGGATTAAGTCTTATACGAATTCAAGAAACTCCGGCCTACGACCTAATTGGCAGTGGATCCAATTTCCTCTTAAAAGGACTTTTTACACATTTTTATTGAATTCTGACAAAGACAAGACTTAGAAATGGCTTTCCGTTTAATACATCATACAAATTATGAGTTATATGACAAGTATATATTTGTGAAGAGAATTCTAGAAACGTCTCAAATTTCATGAAGAGGCTCAAAATGTATCCAACTTTTGTGCCGACTTGTTCCTAATGTGTGTGATTCTAGTTGTTAGGGGCGCAACTGGAAAGAAATAAACAACCCAGCACGTATATACTTCTAAATAAACTGTCGTATCTCGTACCTGAAAAAAAAATTGGTATATGAACAGATTTTGTTACCTTCAAGAGACCCAATCTCGATGGATACTAAACCAAAGATATAGAGAACATAGCCAACATGTGTATTTCCCTCCTGGAAATGAGAAAACAGGGGCTTATCCAGGAATAGCGTTTCAGTGCGAGAGGAGCATAAAGAAGCAGGCAAGATGTCTCTGGTGTCTAACCCTGGTGGGGCGAAGCCTTCGGAAGCTCATGCGTGTTGAAAGTCAGCTAAAGATATGTACTGATAAAAATGAAGTAATAAAAGCTATAACTGGTAACGACAGGGATCAAACTTAAGTCAACAGATCAACAATAGTAAATAGAAATTAGAACGTTCTTTGAAATGGATGGATTTATGTATGTTTAAAATACTTCGCTTTTATCAGGTCAAATAATCAACAAGACGTTTCTTTTATAAAAAGGCACCGAGCAAATGTCATGCGAAACAGATTATTCAGCCAATATTGTCGTCTTAATCAAGATCGTACTTTGATTCCTTCATCGAAGCAACAGCCCTCTAAAGCGATGGAAACTAATTAATTTAAGATTGTTTTGAGGTTTTTTGTTTGTTTTTTACACAACTGACAATAATAAAAATTACCGAACATCGCTGGCATTATCGTACTACGAAAAATGTACCTTCGATTCCTCTGAAAATGATATGCATTGAACAATGTTATATCCTGCTTCCACAACACGTTACCATGGCATCCACATCATGAGGTGCAGGTCATGTCTTGCCATAGCCTCTGCACAACTGCTACATGATGGGTCATTTTCATTATGTTTTAACAGTCTGCCGTTTGCACGATACCCATCATAGTCAAAAGGTCGGTCAGTAATATTTATGGGTAGTAGTTAGTCATGCTATGGGAGATAAATGGTTGGTGTACTAAGCAAAACACTGCAATGTCAAGTGAATGTTACTGACAAAGCCCTGACATCAAACTGATATCGGCGGATTGGTGATAACCGTCTGAACCTAAAATGCGGCAAATGTGTGGAATTCGCTCCTGTCGGAGTAATAGGGGTGATAATAATTTATACCCTTCACAACCGAGGTAATTAGTGTCAACTAATGTCATTATATTGAAATTGTGTGGGTTAAGGTTTTCGAATATTTGTGAAATGAAGAACACGATTCCCGATTCGAAGGGTTGTAAATTACAGAACATTCTCCGTTGCTCCCTTGCAGGATATTTAAAAATTAGTATTTTGAAGAAAAGGAATTTGAATTTCGTGCGGATTCATGCACTTGACACCATCAATTACAATTAAGGTCCTTAATTTTGCTTGATCGTACCTCATCACTGTTCTATTGGTGGACTACATTGATGATTTAATGGCTTAAATACGGGGATTTAATGGCTTAAATACAGGGATTTAATGGCTTAAATACGGGGATGTATAACTTAAACATGCTGAATATATTGTTTATAAATAGATGCAACGTAAAATACGCTTTGCATTTAGACGAATATTCGTATCTAGGCTAACTAGGTCGACACCTATATTATGTATGCAAGCCAGTAGTACGAAATCAACTTTCCCACCACTATGGAAATCAACTTTCCCACCCTGTGGAAAATCAAATTCACTTCTGCTTTGCCTACCACCAATTTCTGATGAAAGTGTTTCCAGGAAAAAAGATCATATTCGTCGATGGCTAAGTTAGAATACAACACAATAGTCGTTAACAGTTTTGCTTTGTAGTTTCATGTATGATGCCACAGCGTGGCAGCGGAAATTGTCACACACACATCACAGATTTGTATGTTGCGAACTGTAAATAATTAAAGGTTAATGGAAATTTCCCCATTCGTCTCTTTCAGTGTTTAGGAGGACTTATTTCAGATACAGACTCTGAATTTGGAAAAGCATTTGATGGAAAATTATACTACCAAATCCACTTGGATTTATTCATGGACACAGGAACAGTGAAAAGAAGTGGAGAATGATATATTAATCGAACTAAAAGAACAGATGCTTTAGAAAGAAAATTGAACCCATATATATTATCAGCAAGAGAAGAACATTTTTCAAATCCAAATTTTCAGTGTGATAATGGTAGAATTGGAACCGTTACGAAT
>JAECUM010029724.1:0-20337 GCA_016617855.1 Megalonaias nervosa
TATAACTAAACGTATCCGTGAGGCCAAGAAGGAATTTCGTGACGATGGGGCAGTTCATGCATGGTCAACATTCAGAGTTGGAAATGTTTCTAATACGATGAATGACAAACGAGGAAGAGTAATCATTAACCACCTTGATAATCAAAAATATTTTATTTTAATAAAATTTATTGTAAATACAGAAGAAGATATTTGGATTATTCGTGACAAGCGCGATCCCATCCGCGTGCAGTCAGGAAATAATATCTTCTTGAGTAATAAATCTAAACCAGGAATACTAACTGGTATAGATAAACCGTGACTGCGGTTGTCTATGGAATATTTCCGCTGAATAATAAACCTAATGTTGGGAATCTCAAACCGATGAAATTGTCATCCTTGACTTCGTCAAGAATAAATTGCGTGGCTGAGCGAGTTACAGAACACTTTACAAACGCGATACGTGGTAATGGTTTAACTGATTTAAGACTTAAAAAAATAAATGCATGGGCAGAGTCGGTTAAAGATACCGGAGCGTCTATCAGCCACGTTGCTGAGCTAGAGAAGAAATTAAGATTTCCAATAGCAGTAAAAACATTAACCGGAGAGATTTTGTACAAACCGAAATATATAAAAAAAATGGATCTCCGATAGATATTATTGATCATAACGCGCACGCATGGACAGCTGCAGTAACAATATTTCCACGAGATAGAACGGTTAAATTTTATGACGGTGATATCTTTGATTTTATTAAAAATATTAGTAAAACCGATCCTGTTTCTGTTTGGTTATTTCAAAGTTCGGAATATAATCATTACGATCAATTTGTACGACCTAACGGTGATATTTATCGTACAGAATCTCTCCATGAGGAAATGGAACATCTTGCGCAACGCCTTTGGCGTGAATATACCTCTGATGATGTCATAGTTAGACAATTATTGAATAACTGTTTTACTGTTTCGTCAGTCGCTGCTCATTTCGCTCAGGAGAAAAATTCATGGAAAACGACACGATCGGAATTTCTTGAAGATGTCAAGAAAAGTTGTATAGAATATGGGCATGGTGGATTATGGAACACCAAATACGATTATAGTGATGTTATCTCGGTTGATATGGTAGCATGTTATCATGGGAGTTTTCTTGGATATGGAGCATGTTCTAAATACTTTAAGAGATTCGGACATCCTACACATGACATGACCAGGGTTGCAATAAACGGACCCTTACCAGATTTTGACTTAACAGGATTTGCTCACGTAGAATCATTCGAGTTTAGAGAAGATCTCTATACGATTACTTATATTTGCTTCGGAAGACATTTTTCAGAAAAATGTTGGGTTCCGATAGTACTATTGCGATATATGCTTGATGCTGGATTTTTAATATCGTTGAGAGTAACTGAAGCGATTATATCGTATAGTTCACAGAAGCAAGTTTGGTTGCCAGAACCTGATGTATTTGAAGCTAAACACGATGAGAAACTTGCAAAAGATCTCGGCAGAAAAATAATCGGTAAGTTTACTCAAGGAGGATCACATGATCATAAACGAGCGTGTACAAGATTGATTATGGACGATGCTGAACTCGATTTTATAATCGCTGATACGATGGAGAAAAACACATTTATAATCAGATGTAATGCTTATTTATCAGATGAAACAAAACTAGGTACCATTGTGAGCTATACTGATGGCGAGTCACCGCAGTTTACTCATTTAAGATCTTCGATGCTAGCGTACGTTTCGATAAATCTATTATCGATAATAAACAGATTTCCTCGTTACGCTGTCAGAGTTGCTACGGATTCATTTTATGTACACAAAAAATATAAAGATTTATTAAAACTCGGTAATGGTGAATGGGGGACATGGAGGATAAAACAAGAAAATATACTTAGTTATTCTGAATCTGCCGATGTTGAAATCAAGGAAATATATTACAAAAATAATAATCAAATATCAAAGTCATCTGCACCATCTGTGTACGATCCTGTGGCTAGACATAAGACTGTTTATCTTAATGGGTGTGGTGGTTCAGGTAAAACAACTCGTGCGATTAACTTATTTATGAATAATAACTCAGATATAATTGTTTGACATCTACACATAAACTTGCTAGAGAAATAAAAGAACGAGGAGTAAAATCATGTACATATCGTAGTTTCTTTAGATGGTGCGGAGACTTATGGACTCCTGAGCGAATGGGTGAAAAATATATACCTAAGTATATTATATGGGACGAGATATGCACGGTGTCGTTAGAAACACTAAAAACATTTCTTGATTGGTTGTTATTGAAGAATACTGCTGTGATTATGTGTGGCAATCATGGTCAACCACCACCCTTTGTTGGACAGTCTCCACATGAATGGTTGAAAACATTTGTAGATTATTACGAAGAAATAAATGATGACCATAGAGCTATTGATGAACCGCTAAAAGAACTTAAAAGATTAATCAGACTTCAGCCAGATCAAATACAATGCGAGATATTGCGTAAAGTAATTGCAGAAACTTCTATGAATGAATTTTGGACTTTATGGAGACCTGCTCATTTGATAGTCGCAAGTAGAAAGATAGTTCGTGATGAACTACAAAAGAAATTATTTACGTTACATAAAGAAAAGTTTCTGGATCTACCCGTACCTTTGTGTTATCGCCCAGCAGATACTCGACGACAAAATATTGAAGTTGAAATACCAGGTGCCTTGGTTCCACCAAGGGTACAGAATCTTGTCTTGAATGATATCGTGTTGGTTGCTGTTGATGTTGTTGATAGCGCGTTGAACATGGATAAATCGCCATGGACGTTAGGATACGCTATAACAATTCACTCGTCGCAGGGATTAACTATAACTGATACTAGAATCTGGATTGTAGATGATCGTATTGAATGGTCGAATTTAGTTTATCTCGCCGTATCTCGAGTCAGGAAAATATCGCAACTGCGTAGGGTTATTGTAGATTACGTAATAACTGAAGAAATTACTAACAATGTCGATATCAATAAAAAATTAGTCAGCTATAAACAGTGTGACAAAAAAAAATAAGCGTGACTTTGATCTTGATGCTGAATTTATTATAACGCTAAAACAACTACAGAATAATCATTGCGCAAGTTGCAACTGTAATATGTCATGGCAGTGTTTTAATCCAAGACAATTTACCGTAGACAGAATTAATAGTGATCTCGGTCACACACGTGAAAATGTAATGCTGACTTGTCTTGATTGTAATCGACGTCGAGGCTCTGGACGTTTACAAAATTGAGCTTGGTGGTAATTGCGTATCCTCAGGAATTATTTGCAATTGTTTAATCCACGTTGAGGGGCTGTAGAATCTAGTCTGTATATTGGAGGTCTACCAGTGGATCTTATCACGCTAGAAATTTTATGTGTAGTCACGCTCCAGATAGGATCGGTTGCTCTTTTTTTACCACCTTCAAGTTCGCCAGGTTCATATAAATATCTTACAGTTACATTACCTAATACTGGTTGAGAGAAAGATTCACGTCGTTGTCCGTAGCCATTGCTACGGGGTATATATTTTTTTTTTTTTTGATCGCATTAGAAGGTTTCATGGAAGTTGCAGGAGTAATTTCATTATTCAACGCAGCTATCACACTCGGTAATCTTGCAACCCATTCACGAGATCTATCCTTAAAGTCAGCGGATATTTCCCTTGCATATTGGTATCCAAATAACCGCTCAGCAAGTATTCTATTAAATCGTTCAACGATTGCCTGATCACGATGAATTTCAGTATGTCCTCGTCTGATTTTAACGTTATGCTTGTTCATCAACGATGATACTACTCCAAGAAATTCTTTACCAGGATCAACTTGTAATAACCGTGGCCATCGTAGACCACCACGTTGATAAATGCGCTCAAACGCAGATGCAACTTCAGATGCTGTCTTTGTTGATAATGGCTCCGCTTCTTTGTATCTACTCGCAACATCAACGACAGTTAACGCATATCTATACGTGTTTTAATGGTATCGTGTGGTAAAAATAAAATATCTGCTTGATGAACTTCATTAGGAACGCTAACATCAAAATGCGCGTACTGAATTCATTTAGGTGGACTCAGGAAGATTTGCCATATTGCCTGTCGTGATAACCATGATGCAGCAACATCACGTGAAACTTTTGCTGCATCGGCGAGTTTACTAATCGCTGCTTTACCTCTCCAATACCCTCTCGGGGAATAATAAACAGATTCCATTATGATAGTTATATAATTTAATTGACAGCCCCTAGCACTAGTTTACCTTTCATAGCAGATTTTACTAGGAAACTAGCGAGAGATTCTCTGAGAGATTTATTAGGTATAGAATTTAATGCGTGAATCAATTTCACATCTGCGAGATGCCGCTGTTACAAATCTGGACTTTTATAAGCAACATCATGAGTGTGACATGCTCGATCAATCTTATTTACTGGATACTCTCCTGGTTTTGGTTGATCTCGTTCGTCAAGTCGGATATCAAGTCGAGTCCCTGGACCACAATATTTGTATCCGGGTAAATGTTTCTCACCAGGGTATTTAGCCCATGGAGTTCCTGGTAATTTTCCTAATAAAGCTGCGATATCACCACCTGTCTTTGTTGGAATAAATTTATATTTCTTGGTGCCACATTTCACACACTTACCTGTAAGTGCGCGTCTTTTATTTTTTGTTGTTATTGTCGTTAATTCAGCAGTAGGTGTAGGTGCTCTGCATCGAACACAATATAGACTCATATTATTATTATATGGATATAATTGACTTTTTTCAGCGACAAGAAAACAAGAACCAGTAAAGCACCATCCAACATTACCAAATTCTATCAGAATGATTATAATAGGTCCGTCCGGAAGTGGAAAGACGCAATTACTGCTTAATCTAATAATGAGATGGCCGAAGTGGGATAAATTATATTTGATAGCGCCATCTGTAGATGATCAGCGATGTTACGAAGTACTTAAAGATTTTAATGAAAACGCAAAATTGTTGCATGAAGACAGTGAAGTCATAGACTTTATTACTGATATTGATGAAGCACCATCTGTAGATGATCTGGATGGATTCATTAATAACCTCGTGGTATACGATGATGTCATGCTGGACAAACAATCCAATCCAGCTCGGATATTTTCCAGAGGCAGGCACAAAAATACAGATGTGATTTATGTTACACAGCATTATACACAAATTCCAAAAGTGATCAGGGATAACTGTAACATTTTAGTTGTGTTCAACGGAGTTGATAATCATACGCTGCAAAATATTTATTATACTTGGTGTTCTGGGGACATGGATATGAACAAATTTAAAAATTTCTTTTCAAAAGCACAAGCTGCTCCCTTTGGTTTTGTAACAATAAATTTACATGATCCGAGGTCAAGATATCGTAACGGACTTGATACAATTTTTGGATAAAAACCATAGCAGCAGAGAGGGTGAACGACAAAAATTGAGTGACCAGCACGTGAAAAAATCGGAAAAAATCTGGTCAATTAGAGAAGTTTTCATTATTAATGCAAAAACTTCTTTTTTCAGCCTCTGTAGGAACCCTTAGTTTTCAAAAAATAAGGTCTCTGCAAAGTTGTAGGGTTCACCCTCTCTGCTGCTGAAAGTGTAAGAACACAACCTCTTAAGAGTAGACTTTTCATACCTTGTTCTTACCTTCTGGCCACTATAATTAAAAGTGAACCCAAGAAAGGAATTTTACACAGGTTAGCTTAATTTTGACTGTTAAAGCAGATGAATGATGCAACACAAATTATTTCTAAATAAATATTATTCTCTTTCTTCATATTTCAGTTCTGTATTTCGTATTTACATTTTGGCAAAACATTTTATCGTATTGTACTGTGAATGCTACTCATATGGCTTCTGTGATAATGTAAGCACTAAAGAAGACAGCATTTCTTAGCAGAATGGATTCAGTTTTATTTCCGTACATGTGATCTAACCAGATATTCTTAAATGTTTATATTTTTGCGAATTTTACTAGATTTTTAAACACAAAACAAAGCGAGTGACAGTGTCAAGAATTAATTGAAGTTTTGTGAAAGAAAAGTATGGTAAACAAATGTAATTAAGGCAAATAATATTTAACGCAAGTCTTCTATGTCTGTTAGTTCGACCCTATGGCCATTTTGCAGATTGTCAGTGTCTAAAAATAAATTTCTTGACTTGATAGTGTCGCATTCAAATTATGAACCGACCTTACACAGAGGTTAAACAAATACAAGCCATTACACGACTTCAACCTAAAAACCTTAACAACGGGTTTATGATGCTGTAAAAGTGACTGCTGTCTTGATTTTCTATTACGTAAGGTTGAAAGAAATGTAAATCGTTCTTTGATAATATTATAAGGCCTAAATCTCGCTGACAAAACTTTCCACACTATATAAAGTTTTAGGCAAAATGGAGACATGGCGGAGGACTTAGATTTAAAAGATAGTATATCATTTCATTATTTTTGGCATCATAAATATTAATATTGTCAGATAAAGCACTTTCTAATGTCACTTTCTATTCTAATAAAGGCTTTTATAAAACATTTATAAAACTTCTAACATAATCTCTGGTCGGGATCGATCCCTTATCCCATCTACATACCTCTTCTTTCTATGTCATTCTCTCATTCTCTTTTTTCGTAAAGCAAACCATTGAATGTTTCCTTCATATTTTTTAGATAATCCAAACGCCACAAATTCCGTCCCACAAGACGACCAGGACTATTTTCACCGCAAATGCTGTTTATTTAATACGTTCCAAGTGTTCTTTCCTTCGACTAGTAATTATATGTAATTAAAATACTGGTGAGTTATTTTAGAAAGGAATAACTATTTATGCGTTTTCAAGATTGCCTTCTTTAGAAATAGTATATGTAACCCAAGTGATCATTTATCTTACATATATAGTGTTTATTAAAGAAAGATTTGATAGTTTTATTTCTAACTGAAATCAAGTTGGTTACTCATTCATTATTCCTTATTCCCGATTCAATACGGAATAAGTAACCGGTTACCGATTCAATAAGGAATGAAGAACCAATTACTTATTAACCGATTCAAGCATTTTCAAATGAAACTGGCTAGGTATTCCAATTTGCATCCAGTTGTCTACTTATTACTTATTCCTACTTATTCCTTATTCCCTATTCAATAACTAATTGGTTAGCACTTAGTTCTTAAAAGAAATCCCACATCAAATTTGATCACTCTTTAGGGCTTACAGTTCAATTGTCCTAACCAAATCGGCGAAATACGAGTTTTCTATTGTTACCAGCAATATAAAACTGAATACAGGTAGATCGTTAATTGTATTAGTAAGGTTTCAGGATAATGTTAGGTAACTGATATAGAATTAATCAGTTGTGTTAAGTTTTTGGGTCGTGTCTTGTTATGCATGGAGTGAAGTATTAGTTTTCGGCTTCGATAGGCTTACTAATGTCTCATACCAATGTGAACCCACCCTCAAAAGACTCATACACCTGTGAACCTGGAAATTTCTCTTTTGTGGTCATAATGTGCTTAGAGGAAACTTTTTGGATTATTTACGAATTTAAGAAGCTAAAGCTGATATCGATTGTTGTCTTGAAGTCCTTGGATATGGGAAGATAAGTACACGGTAACCGGTTAGGAAAACACGTACAATATAGACCAAATATATCAATATTTTGTACAAAGTAAACCCTACCTAGATGATTTTGATTTCAACGCCTCTTGCACAGTTTCTAGATAGGGATTGTTCCAACGAAAGGAAAATTTGAAAGAAAATTCGTCCAGCTGATTTAGAGAAATAGAAAACTCATTATTTGGAAGGTACAATAAGGTTCATAATATGATTCCCTCTTCACTTCACGTTCGGATCCTACAGTTCACCACTAAAATGGTTTGGACACGGACTGTTCGTTGATATTTTGGACTTGCGAAAGAGGTTTTGACGGAGTTCCTCTAGAGAAATGAGAACGTTTTCACCGGTATTGACTGTAATAAATTGTTACATTCGTTGGGCAGATTGTAACCAAATATTGTGGTGCTTGAAGCCTACTTAGAACCACTGCGTAGTAGATTTTGATTAAACACCTCTTGCACAGCCACATTTCGCTATGCCTTATCCCCTGTTAAGGAATTGTGATTACAACACCTGTTTCACACTGCTTAGTTATATATAATCTATTGTCTGTCTCAGAAGAAAAGATCTCCGACATGCCATGGCGGCTCTATGCAGCGCCCATCACAGGGTAGAGGTATGTAGCCTCAACAAGACAAGCCTCATCTTACTGAGGATGACGGAGTCACTATGTGTGCATACGACCACTTCCATACTACTCATGAGCTTTATGGGACGTATCACGAGCACCTCCCCGAGTTTAGAACAGCCACATTATTAGGCGGTATAACATGCAGCTACTCGAGAACGACGCCTCCTGAAGAATGGCGCATATAGAAGTGGCCTGAAATTTCAGACTGGTCGGTTAGTGATTCAGCGATTCAGGCCGAACACAAATGATGAATTGCACAGCGCGTCTCACCCTCATTCTCCCCAGGCACGTACAAATTCTGTACCAGCTTCCTTGCACAGGCGTGGCTTCTTTAACATATCAAGGCGCTGTTCACTATTTAATGCCTCTCCCTGACTTACCTTATCCAGGAGCCACGACACAGCGCCCATAAGCTCACGTTCACAGTCAACCTGCAGAAGCTTTGGTCTCCGGGGAGGATGAAACTTAGAAATTCGAGTAAACGAGTCGGCAAATCCCAAAGACCCCATACTGGACAAGTGCCCTGTCTCCTTGTATCAGCTAGCGGGCACCTTCACAGTAAGGCATACTATTCTGTGTACTACTCTTAATGATCTCGGGGTCGAAAAAGACATCGGACTGGTGCACCTCGTCGGGGAAGAAATCGCTAAAATTCGGGACGATCATGCGCCCAGGTTAATCAGACACACAGCCTGTCTTATTAGACACTCATTATTGGCTGAGGTTTTCGCCTATATAATGCCCCTGGATGGAATTCAGGTCGATGATAAAGTCAACGTTGACCTTGCGCCGCTAGTGGAAGTCTTGGACGCAAGAGAAGATAAGGTCTTGCCGGTATCATGCTCCATCAATGAGGTTGATAGAATCTTTGCCAAGATTTGGGTGGTCTGATCCCCCACGCCGGATATCGAGTCTAGTGCCTGACACACAATATTGTTTCCAAGGTATGTGCTACTTCCCAGCAAACGTCCCCTAGGGCAAATCCGGCAGCTTCCCAGGCTAGATACTAAGTCGCCAACACGTTTCTCAACAGTGGAGGATATACTCCTGGACCTTTTTTGTATCTGGAGCGTGTACCATAAGTTCGGCGACTGCTCTAGTTATTCTCTTTTACGTTTTCATTTTGGAGCATCATGGCCCAGGTTAATTTCTTGGCTATAAGACTATCTACAAATTCCTGGTACAAATTGTCGTTACCACCGGACCAGGTCTGGGAGCTTCTGCTCGTCTCGCAGGGCAGCTGGAAGATGCAGTTTCGGCCTTATCTTCTGAAGCGTATGACGAAATGGAACAAAGTGTACGTTCTTGCGGCAAGTGTCGGTGCAGTGACAAATAAGAAAATTACGCAGTTCAAGAATACGGTGCAGCCTCTGAGATATACGCTGAGACCCAATTTGATTTATCTCTAATATTGATGCGTTCCCAGCCCCGACGACATAATGACAAAGAAAACATTGTTTGCGACGAACAGAAAAACCCAATTGTCTTTTCATCCGAGTGAGCTACAAGGACAATGACCAGTTGTACCTAGCCCAACCATACGCGGATATTCAGAAGATTATCCTGGACAACGCCAACATAGTCATCCTCTTATGTAGGACCGAACCCATGGCCCGCGGAATGTGCACGCCACATGATTCGCTGTCAGCAGGGACTGGCGTAACGTCCGCCGCTTTTTCCATGAAACCACTACCCACACCACCACATACAATAGCGAGATGAGATCCGCCAATGATTAAAGCAGATTTGGATATAGCGTTAGCAAAAGAAAACTGATCTGGTGTCTGCCATCTTGATGCTATGTCTTTAAGACAGCTAGCAAGTGTGGAGGACAAAATTCGCTTTCTGGAGGGGCAATCTGAACTATCAGCACTCATACGGGCGTTCAAATCAGTCAAAATGTCTTCGCCGACCTGGATCACCTCAACCTTGTCAAACCAGTCGCGTGCGTCCACCATGCAAGCGAAGTCGGTTCCCACTCTTTGTACAGAAAATGGTTGATGGGTCGATTTATTATGCTAAGTACGCTGGAAGGCGACCCGAAGCATTTTGCGCTGCAAGAGACGGCGCTGATTCTGGGCAGCTGTTAAATAAAACGAGTCGGATTTCGAGAAGGAGGCATTGCATGTGGACAGCTGAGAAGCTGACAGAGAGACAATGCACTCCTAAGCGCTATGGAGTAAATCGCCCAGTATATGATCAATGCCGAGCTAGTGACCTACACAAATCTTTTCGACGCCGTAAACCTGATTGTCCTTATTTTGTTCACCAATACCGATAGGAGCCTAAAATTCTCTGGCTTAGACTGTATTCACTGCTGCTGAATCCTCGCGGCGTTGAGGAGCAGGCGATACACTGTTCGATGGCAGCAAGCTGTTGGAAGTTCTGCTTGGCCACAAAACACAGCTACGTTATAGCCAAGACAATGCCGCAAAGACATACGTCGACGATCAAGACATGATTAGACAGGTATACCTTGACACAGTGATCTTAAAATTAGGCTCCACAGTAACAATGTGTTTCGACAAATATGTCGCCTTAGAAGTCAACTAGGCCGGCGAATTCATGTCCAGAGATTGAAATATGAAGGCCAAAAAGACCAGTGGGATCTCGATGCAACTAGAAAAATATATATCAACTCCGCGAGTATTAACGTAGGAGGTAATGTGAACCGCCAAGACTCGCTCAAGATTATCTAGGATGGTGACATCATTGTCGGCTCTGTGGATATGGCCACAAACTAGATCGTAAATTTAGTGGACTCCCACAGCCCGCAAAAGGCGGTTACAAAGGCTTCTATCGACAACATTTAACGACCGACTAACTTGGCATCCGCCTTTTTGACAAATAATATGCTTTCGCTGGGGAAAATATTCTAGTCCTGTTGACGTTCTCTCGGGGTGGGGATCCGTGCTTGGCGTAGAGGGTAGAGGGGTTCACATATATTTACTTAATGCAAGTGATTGAGCTGGTTTTGACTACCGTTGTTCAGTCAATGTATATTGGATCCTGGATTCTGCAACTGGCAACAAATTTAGCAGTTCATTTATGCGCCGTGACAGCGTGACCGATATTGACGTCACCACGCGGCTAGGCACAAAAAATATGCCTTGTGCTGGTTAAGATAAATTACAATGGATTCCTTTTACATATTGCGCGTATTAATTCTCCAAAACTCTGGTGTCATATATTACCTTTCTTCTGGTAAAAAAGAATATCATTCTAATACTTTCACTTTCAAATTTCAGTCTGTCACAACTAATAGGAATGAAGTTTCTGATAAGATTGATCAAACTCCTAATCTTCCTACGTGAACCTATTGCAAGAAGGAAGGACACGTTAGTTCTGATTGCTACAAATGAAAAAATAAGCAACATAATTAAGACAGACCTATTCCAAACACTCTTAGTTCTAACAGATCAAGGTCACGGTCATGTATTGAAAGGAAATTTTGCTGGGTCAAACAAACCCCAGTCTGATCTTATTATGGAGAATTATGATCCATTCCTATCGAACAGTTGAATATCACTCATTGGTGATTCGGCCAATCCCATCCCTATTAAAATGTTAAGGGTCATAGAGTATTTTATTATAAGGTACTCTGCCTTTTCTAGGAATTGTTCTACTAATGAGAGTGTTCTTATTCAGGGAGTAGAGTATGGTGTTGTTAATGTCCCTCTCCATTGCGTAAATTTGTCATCAGACATAGTCTCAGGACCAGTGACAGTTTGAACAGTACTGTATTTACCCAACGAGGGTATTCATTTGTTACTAGACAATGACCAATCTGGAGATAAGGTTGTGTTAAATCCACTTGTAACTGACAAAATTCACTTTTAACTGACAAGCTTTGTTTGGATCAGAAAATTGATCCTATTGTAAAAGAAATCCCTGATTTATACCCAGCTTGTGCAGTTACAGGCGCTATGGCACATAATGCTCTTGAGAAAGATGTTGATCAAGACGCTATTCCTTTCGTTGACACTTGTATTGGTCAGGCTTTTGATGAGGTCAATTTTTGCTCCTCGTTTGGATCAATCAGTAGGTATTGATCACAGTGATCCTCTATTAAAAACTCATTCTCTTTATTGCAATCAGGTTGCCAAGCGACGTTCACTTGTCGTCAAACAAGGAAAAGATCCTGATATATCCTATATGTTCAAAGGGCCATTAGTAAAACTGAAACCACAGAAGTACCTTTTTGTTAGTTTGTTAAAAATGGCGTCTTTGTGAGAAAATGGAGACCAACTGTTGTCGGTTACCTATCAAATTGTATTTCCAAAACCGTACGGACAAGAAACTCTTAGTCTACCCCATGAAACTCCTTTAGCTGGTCATTTAGGACAAAATAAGACTGATCAGAAAATCTTGAATCACTTTTATTGGCCAAACATTAAAAGTGATGATTATACATATTGCAGATCTTGTCAAACTTGTCAAATGGAAGGAAAACCCAGTCAGCAGATATCTATGGCTCATTTGCAATCTATTTCTGTATATGACTAACCATTAGCAGAATAATGGTATACTGTGTCGGTCACTTCGATAAGACAAAGAGATGCAACCAATTATTGTTGACCATGATGTATGCGTCTACAAGATTTCCAGAGGCATTTCCTTTGAGAAATATCAAAGCTAAAACAATAGTAAAAGCTTTTATTAAGTTTTATTCAAATTGTCATGCCCAAATCTGTCCAGTATAATCAAGGGTAAAAATTTATATCTGGAATTTTCCAACAAATTATACATGAACTAGGCATCCAGCAATTCAAGTCAAAAATGAAATTGAAGTACGAAAGAACTACAATGGAGATAACTTTTCAGTCCTGTGGTAGAATTTTATCTCTATTGCTCATAATTTTTCAGAATTTTCTTTAGATTAGGTAGTATGGTCCTTGCAAAGATATAAAGAAATGAGTGAGTTCAATTACAATATTGGTGCTCCTGGAATGTAAAAATATTAAAGGAGTCCCAACATGTTGATAGAGATAACCAGGCCAATTATGCAATCAATTTAGTGGCACATTCCCCATATAGTGATGATTTAAGCAATGGAATGCAATCGGAATGTAGTGACTTTGGAATAGCCAATCTTCGGACTTCAGAAATCGCGAATAATCTGGATCAGAAACTGCCACTTTTGCAGTAACAAGAAAAGAATGGACTAAAAGAGCTCTTACTTGAATATGAGCACTTGTTTCCAAATGTTACTATACGAACATATAAAATCTACCATGACGTTGAAAATATAGACTCTACACCTGCGAAATAGCATCCGTACAGGATAAACCCTCTCAAACAGTAATGTTTGATAAAAGAAATTCAGTATTTGCTGGAGAATGATTTCATAGGACCAAGTAGAAGTGGAGTTCACCAAGTATACTTGTACCGAAACCAGATAACACTTTCCGCATTTGCACAGATTATAGAAAAGTGAACAGTGTTACCAAAACAGATTCATTTCTATCGCCAACAATCGATGACTGCATTGATAAAATTGGAAATGCAAAACATGTCACCAAGTTTAATCTTTTGAATGGATTCTGGCAAATTCCACTGACGGAAATGGCAAAGGAAATTACGGCAATCGTGATTCCAAATGGACTAGAATGCAAAGTAAAAATGTAATAAAAACAACTTGCAGTATCACGAATTAAATCCCAGATAATCTTAGAATTACATACATAAGTAGAAATTAAATTCAATGCTGACGGCGTTGACGTGCTTATGTTGGCTTGTACCGTCGTGTTGTACAAACAGTCTTTTCTTGAATCACAGTAATATAATTCCAGGTTTGAATTCACTATAAATCCAAGTGAATGTCTCTGTCCAAGAGTAATATATTTTATGAGAACTCTGTATTTCCAAAGAAACATCACTCAAATTAAATTTAAAGAAAATAAATTCCAAATGATCATCTGGAGACGGCAATAATATAAATTGATTCTGCTAGATCTTTAAGCACGAATGAAAAATCCTTTCAGTAACAATATTACCTCTGCCTGACCACAGGTCACAATTAACATTTTCTAAAAAAAATTCCTTCACTGAAAATAACCTTCTCGAAACTTCTTAGTGTTTAAAAAATAAAATTTTAGCTATAATTAGAAATGTATTGCTAAAATTATTACACTTATTGTGTAGTAAACAATTGGTAGACCCAGTATTTCATAGTTGACTCTCCATTCAAATTGAGATAAACATATTTACTACAAAAGCAAAATCAATAATTCAGCATATATTGAACTAGATAAAAATAAAAAGTTAACAAATAATACAAATTAAATTTACAAAACATATTAAATTTGTCTATTGTTGGTACCGGAATGGGTTCAGGCATCGCAACACTTAGTCACAATCTGTCCAAAGACTGTTATGGTTAACACTGCCGGCATCTGCAAGGACCCTCCTATTTTACCATTCATTTCGACGAACTCGTCAAAACTTCGTTTAGGAGTCATGTATATCTCAATGTAGAAAACCTCAAAGATTGATCCATGTCAAAATCATTTTAGGGTTAAAATATAGTATCCACATCTGGACTGAAGATGTAATTTCCTTGTGGGCTTTATTATACCCAACAAATATAGAGTTGTCTATTTCTCAAAATCTGCTCGACGAATTTTCCTTACACATTTCCTACTGTTGGAACAGGTCCCTAACATGAACCACTTCAACGCAAAGTTATCTACAAAGGGGATTAAATAGCACAAAATGTTAATAGAACTGATCCAAATTGTACGTGTTTTTCATGTCCGGTACCCGTAAGCTGTCCCTTATTTCTCTGATTCCGCCAATACGTCTTTTGTGTGTGTAACATAATACCTACCGATAACATTTTAAAAGCAGAATCCATGTCGAAACTTTAACGAGGGGATGTTAGAGCCCTGATGTATATACAAGAGCTAATCAATTTAAGGCATTTGTAAAAGCCCCGAACTCAGTATATTTAAACCCAATTTCTGGAAATCGGTTTTAATTCACTTTGACTACTGTTTGAAACTATCCCTTATTACGAACTGTCAAACAAGTGCTGAAATCAGACTTCCGAAGTAATGGTTCAGGTGTCGCAAATGTGTCTACAATTTGTTCAAAAACTATTACTTCAGTATCATAAAAAACCTCTTATACTTCCAAGAGGTGTTGAAATCAACATACTCAAAGTAGTGGTTCACTAAGTACAAATTATTGATAGAATTCATCTACATTATACATGTTTTTCATAGCCGGTAAACGTAAGCTGCCCGTTATTTTGTTGATTTCTCTTGACGCAATTTGTCATGACGTCTTTCACGCGTGCAAGATATAAACACAAGATTCTCAATATGGAAAAATGGATCAATCTTAAAACTCTTTAAAGATGAGATATTAGCGTCCTTGCGTGTGTATATATATATATATATATATATATATATATATATATATATATATATATATATATATATATATATATATATTGTGAAACTCACAACCTACAATATATATAACCCCCAATTTCTCCAGAAAGACGCGACGGATTTTTATTAAATTTGTCTACTGTTCGAAAGGATCCGTAACTTGAAACTGCCAAGTAGCAGACAAAATAAAAATTCTCTAAATAGGGATTGGGGCATCGCAAAATGTCCAAAGTCTGTTACGGTTCAATTTTTCTCGGGATTAGTAAAGACTTTATTTGTCCGATTGCTGTATCCGCAATAGTTGGACTATACTCTACTGACAGACATTAATGTCTGAGTACTACATCCATACACTTTCGCCGGTAACTCCAATTGCTCTAGAAGAACATTGCCAATACTTCTGTCTGGAATGCAATTTATGCTTACGTACAAACTATCAAAGAATGATCTATGTCAACTTCATTTTAGGCGTCAACATATGGACCGAAGAGGTAATCTCGTAGTGGCCTTTCAAATACCTACTATATATCGAGCACCGTATTTATTGAAATCGTCTCGACGAACTTTCTGCATTATTTTTCTTCTCTTGGAAGTGATCCCTAGTAATCACCCATTCAAGAGGCTATGAAGTCAAAATCCCTTTCATAGGAAATCTCTTAGTGCAAATATTGATACAATCTATAGACAATGCGCGTGTTTATCATACTAGATACGCATAAAATGCCCTTATTTCGCTGATTCCTCTGGACCTCTTTTGTGAGTCGAAAGTATCCCTGTAGTTAAACTGTGTAAAACAATGATTCATGTCAAAACTCTTTAGAGCGGATATATTTCAGCCCATGTGTATACTTAATGATATAATCTTCTTACGGCATTAGTTGTAAATAATCTCCCTTTAATGTAGCATCCAAGTTCTCGGAATAGGGAAGGCGAAATTTTATTAACTTTGGTGATTGTTGGACCAGAACCCTAACTAGAACCTGTCAAACAAGGGTTGAAAATCAAAATTCTTTAAGTAGAGGTTCAGGCTTCGCAAACTTGGTTAGAATCTGTTCAAAGACAGTAACGGTTTATAATACTGCTGTTATCCGTGAAGACCCTACTATGCAGCCAATTGCTTTAGACAAACGTCAGTAACGCTTTTGGGGGTCAAATATATCCCTGCCTAGCAGCTATCAAAGAATGATCCATGTCAAAGTCAATTTAGACGTGAAAGGTAGGATTTAGATAGGGACTGAAGAAGTAATATCTTAGTGGTCTTTTTTATTCCTACCTTATACTGAGCTCGGACTTATCGAAATTGACTAGAAAAAATTTCCTTAAACGTTTCCTACTGTTGGAAAAGATTTCTAATTAGATACGTTCCAAGAGGCGTTGAAATCAAAATCCTCTAAGTAGGGTTAAACTAGTACAACTATGGATACAATCGATCCACATTGTCCGTGTAATTCAAATCCGTTACCCATAGGTTGAGCCTTATCTCGCCGATTCATCCAGACAAAATTCTTCAAGACTTCTTTCTTGAATCGACACTATTCGTACCTTTTAAATGTAAAAAAAAAAAATGGTCCATGTCAAATTTTTTTAAAAAAGCGGATTTGATGTTTCATGTGTATATGTAATATGTAATTTTCTACTGCATGAGTTGTAAACCACAAAGCCTCTTTATCTAAACCCGAACTTCTTTGAAACGCCTCAACGAATGTTTTATTAACTTTGGCTACTGTTGGAGGATATTCCTAACTATTAGATTCACAACTGAAATCAAAATTATCTAAGTAGGGTTCAATCACATTATGTATTTTATTATATCTACCAAATATGGAGCTTTCCATTTCTTGAAATCGGCTTGACGAAGTTTCTTTTTTCGTTCCCTTCTGTTGGAACAAATCCCTATCTACAAACTGTCCAAGAGGCGTTGAAATCAAAGTCTTCTAGTTAGTATTTCTTCAGTTGGGTTAGAATTATACCAATGAATGCGCTAAAAAGGGTTAAGATTTGTAGGATGTCTTTTAATCAGTAATAAGTAAGTGGTAACCAATTATTCATTGAACTTCCAATAATGAACAAGTAGACAGCTGGATGTAACTAATGAAAAAGTAACCAACTTTATGTGAAAATGGTTTAATCGGGAATAAAGAAAACGTAACCAACCTGAGGTTAATGTATGAGTCCATGTATAAATAAAACCGTGTCTATAACTATTTGAATATTATTGACTTTAGTGGTTAAAGTCAAGCCTCAAAAGCGTATGTATTCAACCTTATTGCAGTCAGAGCAAACCGGTTGCCGCAAGAAAGGATCGTGTCCGTTGATTTCCTCCTTTCTTCCAACCCCAATGTTTCTCAGGAATATTTAATATATTTGTTAGTAAACAAGCACTGCTCTGGATGCGTCAACAGGAGATCCCACAGATTATTTATGAATATGTGTAACAAAAATTATAATTTCCTTCTAGATTTTTGTTCCTATGTTATCAGAACAATGTAGATTCGTTGAAATATCAGATATAAAAGATATCTTTGCTTAAAAAGATCCTTCAGCTAAGATCACTTTCAAGAATGGCATGTTATACCCTAGTTTACTTCGCCTGTGATGCATTTGAGAATCTCTTAGTTAAAAATATAATAGACATTCATATATAATACCCTTCATCGGATATGCTTGAAACAAGATTTTTTATCCTTCTTCAGGTCTGATGATTTCCAGAGCATACTGTGTTAAAAGCCATCAGTATCATTGCACCAACAGTTTACGTTATATGTATAAATAGTATGCTGGAATACAAAAATAGGACATTACAGAAATCAAAACAAAACCAAAAAAAAAAACCATCGAAGATAATGACTAACTCAAATGAGAACAAATTAAACATACCAACATACAACATGTTTTTCAAAGTATCAATATATATGAAAATCTTCTCTTAAAGGTCTAAGCTTAAAAACATTATTAAAATATTCAGGAACAATATGGTAAGCATTACTATAAAGCTTCAAGCAGACTGCGACATACTTGTACAAATAAAACCACTGAACAAAGTTCGTTCGAAATGTAATTGTAACTGTTCTTTAACTAATTAAATCGGAATTAGACATTTAATGAACAGTTTTATTATATGCTGTCCTTCTTTCCATACTCCGATAATTGGTTTTGGAAATCAGATTATATTCTAATTAACACACTAATTATCCAATATAAGAGAAAGAAGACAAATTAAGCAGAATGTTAAACTAATCATGTATCGTGGTGGCCTTGACACGACAGCTATTGGCGGAAATAAATACGTCGAAGGAAGAATTATACATTTGCTATTACTGCAACAATCCAACTATGAATATAATTGCTGAAAGAGTTGAAGGAAATGGAAAACTGATGACAATACAATATCAGTTTTTTTTTCTTTCTGTTAACATTACCTCGATATCCAAGACATAAGCAATGGGGTAGCATGAATAAATAATAATTAGCTTAAGCAAAACTTTTGTTGTGTAAAGTAAATGAAACTAATCATGGTTAACGCTACCTAGTCTATGTATGTCACCTCAGCCTTGTGGTCATTTGGTGATTGAGATTTTCCCAGAATAAAGAATGCTTCCTTCTTAGTAAGATATAACAAATTAAGACCAGAATTTATGCGCATAATACTCAAATATAACATTATTCTCGCCAGGAAATCTTTCCACACACCATATACAGTTCATCTGAACACCGGAGAAATGGCACGTGACTTTGCTGTGAACGTTAGCAGAAAAGGTATAACCATGTTTAGTCAACAAAAATAGCAATTTAAATTAGTTTGTGAAAATCAAATTTGATTCACAAACCAAAGGTAATAGGCATAAATTAATTTGAATTGAGTTGAGCACGTTGTATGGTCTCTTGTCACGCTGACATTTGGTGTTGATACAAAAATGGAAATTACTGGTATCGATATCCGGATGAGACTGAACAGGTAGCTAACTTCTTGTATTTTGCATTTCTCCCAATGTATAAAATCTTGAAAAATTAAAGTATGTAGTATAATCTAGTTGATCCGGGACAAATATTCGCAAATTACAGATAAATGGACACAGATTATGAATTCTTATCAACAATTTTGTTCTCATGATTCCTAATATAAAAGAGACTGTCCAAGAAATATAGGTCTGATAAACGAGAACTGGCTCTAAAAGATTTCTAAGGTAGTATATAAATTCTTTTGTTCTCTGAACATATACCAGTTCATGAAAATCTTGTTGGTGTCAAGTAGATCACTCTCTAATGTCAAGTAAGTGTACCAAAATGAACGAGTGTTTAAAATTAAAGGATACTAATTGTTATAACAACCAATCTCCTATATTATTGACCAACAGAAAACAATATATGGAATAAAACATATTTTAAAATCCTATCTAGACATAAATCTTTCCATTCAGCATCAAAATTCCCTTTATCACTTTTTCGTACGTTTATTTCAATTTCTTTACATTTTGTATTTTCAAACGAAAACTAAAATAAATCCATACGCTTCTAAAGTCTCCATAATCAGACATTTTCTGTGCTAATCTACATAGTTTGCTATCTTCTCAAGACCAGTATAGTAACACCTAATATAAATCGATTGAGAATTCGACTATATATATATATATATATATATATATATATATATATATATATATATATATATATATATATATATCTCACACAC
>JAECUM010029725.1:0-45382 GCA_016617855.1 Megalonaias nervosa
ATAATAATAATAATAATAATAATAATAATAATAATAATAACAATAATAATAATAATAATAATGTAATATATGTATTTTGTAATTTTTCGGAGTACAAAACTATGGCTTACTGTAAATGTATCAAATCCCAAATGTAGCACTAACCCACGAATCCTGTTGGTCGTGTCATATATGTCACCCATTAAGGCCAGAGAAACATGAATGCATCGACATGTATCACTATCATGTTGATTGACAGTTGAAACATGTTATTATTGATTTTGTCAGTTCCGTGAAAGATCACATCCGTATGTACTTATCGACTAAATAAGAAAATTGTACGCGTTTAGATCCCTAATGAGAAATGTAATAGTCTGCTTTTGCAACTGCGGATTATTGAGCATAAAATAATTGAATTTCGTCTTTCACAGATCAATCAATTTAGAATCGACTGAGTATTTAAGGCAACCAAGTAGAAATATTATTTTAGACACTTTTATTAGAAATGTTATACGCACCCAGTTGTTTTATCAAAACATTACAT
Source organism: Megalonaias nervosa (assembly GCA_016617855.1). Taxonomy (NCBI): domain Eukaryota; kingdom Metazoa; phylum Mollusca; class Bivalvia; order Unionida; family Unionidae; genus Megalonaias; species Megalonaias nervosa. The sequence continues at coordinate 524 of JAECUM010029725.1, forward strand.
TTTACTGGAACGAAATTCTGGCAATCAAATTATTGCATTTGACAAATTCAAGGAAAATTACAGCATTTAGTGCAGCATTTGCTGCTAGAAATGTTGAGCAAAGTTTTACTACTGAATGGTCTTAATATTGACCAAATTTTTTTAAATTTCCGCTTTTTCATTATTGAGGTAAACCTCGGCCTAGTAATCACATTTCCAGCAGATTGGTAACCTTTGTACCAAATAAAGCAAATTTATATACTAGAAGGTATACCTTCTTTTAGGCACATATAATATAAACCTATCCCCTCATCTGCTGTAGATGGGTTGGAAAATATCCGTTATTTAACGATCGTTTAGGAGAACTGAGCCAATAATCGATCCTAACACCCTGAGCAATTAGCAATGTTTGCAAATGGATCTCTTCTTTTGGAGTAATTTATTTAAGCATAAGACGAATGATTTCGATATTACCCTCTCCTATTTAAATAGCAAATTTAAATCCGAGACAAATATGCTGCAAGAGTTTGTAATCAACCGCTAGAGAATGACGTGATAAGCAGTATTGTTTCACACACAAAAGATAGCATCAGAATATACTGTATTAGTTTGGCTCATATTATTTGCTTTCCTTGGCCAGCAAAATTTGGATTTCATGGCAGGATTGCAAATACATGTAAATGTAAATGCTTTAACGCTAAAGTGGAATAATAAGCTACCGAATGTAATTGCTGAAAATATAAAAAAATACATCGCGTGAATTTATGACGTAGTACATTTCTTAAAGGAAGTTTATCGCTTGGTAGAGTTTCTCAAACAAAACAAAAAAGCACTGGGAAAGATGATTTTTTTAGTGAATAGAAAAATGCTAAACTGTGGTCTTGCATGAAGAACATTTATCTATCCGTCAAATTTTCGAATCTTGTATCAAGAATTAAATTTGAAAATAATTGTTGTTTTGTAGCTGTCGCATTGAATATAGAACTGTAATTTGAATATCAAACAGTGTTCTACATCCAACTGGACAGTCGAAAAAGACCCGTCTCAGAGTTCAAAGAGTTTGTTTTATAAACAATCAACGATGACTGTGTGCACATACATATCGCAAGGCTCTGAAAGGAAATCAACTCAGGCATTTTTAATGTCTTTTCCGAACATCTATGTATCTGCGTGTCAGTGGTCATCCAAATAGGAGATCTGTTTATGAGCATACATCATATTAATATCAGCTGCAATTTTGCTTCAAAAGTTATGCACCTGCAGAGCAGGGTCTGTGTTGTGTTTAGTTGGACCCGAATTACAAGCAAGTATGTGCTATTATTAGAGAACTCAGAAAGAGACAAATATTCATCTGTAAACAAAGATACCAACTATTCAAATTCAATAACATTAAACACTGTAATGCACAGCTTTATATGCTCTATTTAAAAAAGGACATTTATTTAAGTCAATAATGGAAAATTAACTTTGTCCACACGTTATTGCTGTGACATACATTTAATAAGCTGTTGTTTAGAAAAAAAAAAGAAATCGTCCTTGGTGTTTTATGCATTAGAGAATTTGAACTTATTTCCTGGCAAAATATTAACCTCTTACATTTGTGAACAACTGAGCTTATTTTACTGCGAAGGTCTCAAATGGTTATGAGTCTAACAGGATTGGTTGGTTTGGCTTTATGGGGTTTAACGCCATTTTTCAGCACATGATAATTTATATATAGCGACCGTTAGTTTTGGTGGAGGAAGACCCCGGGAAATAACGACCAACCCACGGGAAGGTACGGGCAAATTACCTCACATACCCACGTTAGTCAATCTGAGACTCGAACTCACGCAGTCAGAGGTGGGATATGCAAGTGATTTGTAAAGCCGAGCGCATTAGACCTCCTGGCCACCCGGGGCTCCGAACAAAGTTGGTTGATTGTTACTAAGAAAATATGATGATGTCAGCATAAATACGATGAATGCTCTTCATTAGTGGTTATAAATGGTTGTAATATATACATACCTACGCAAGTATTTGTGGTTATATCGACTTCACCCTAATTTATAAGTTAGCCCCAAAGAGAGAATTCAAGATTTCCATTTCTCCCTTGGTCTTAATATTTACGATGTATCAAACATTTTACTTTTCCCTCGCTTATTCTGCAGTTTTCTCGATTATGGTAGAGGAAAACGTGATATTTTGTGAATATTTAATATAACATGGATTTAAGAAAGCATTATATCCCATACAGATATCAATGTTTAAGAACATATTGACAGCAAAAAGCATACAAACATTTCAGTGACATATATCACTGTAACGTCACTTATTTCTCAGGGTACCATTGTTCGTGGAGATAATTGTAGCTCAAACGGAGAAATTAAAATCCTAGCGAGAAATCATCCTACTGTGGTAACATTATTACACCTCCTCAACTCATGAATTTAAGTAACAACAGAGATGTGATATTACCCTAAACCATGTCCAGGAACATAAAAGGAGTTAAAATGTATTTGCCAAATAATGAAGATTATACTCTGTTATCAAATTTGTTTCAAACGCAGTTCATCAAGAGGTCTTATGGAATCAATCAAACAATGCCTGATTTATGGACAAGGAAATCACCATTGCATGTAGTTAAAACTCCTCACGTCCGGCGAAAAATGCATGTTGCCAAATATAACACAGTTCCGGAAAGTATAAGACCTATCTCTTAATCCTTATATCGGGATGACATTATTGGTCATAAGTCACGCTAGTGCTTTAATTCATGCATTGATGCCTGCCTTGATTTCCGTGGTAACATGACTAGCAATTAGTACAAATTAAGATGGTATAGCATACTCACCAGAACAAATGTTAGATCTTGTTTCATCCCTAAAAATACATGATCCACAACACGTGTATGGATAAAACGAATAATGCCGTAAGTTATACAGAGGTAAAAATCCAAAGATGTACTTTTTCAGCACAAAAATACATTACAATTGTCATTTGGTTTCTGCTGTTTTTGAAGTGAATATTTATAAACATTTTAATAATTTCGAACTCCTTCTATTCAAAGGTTAATGCAGATGTTGTGAATCAACTCTAACTGTTAAAGCTGCCTTTTATGACCATTTATCAGAGTGTGGAAGTTGATAAGAATGTATTCCTCTGTCAGCGGACTGGCAAGCTATGCTCTCTGGACTCCTTCGTGAGATTTGCATGTCATATATATGTATCCTATACGTGAGCGGCACACTACCTCTAATGAGCAATGCCACGCATTAATCATGGGTTTCATGTTCCGATGCTTGTTTGTAGAGTTCTATATCATGTATTTTGCCAAGAAGTTTAAACATAACGCTTTATATAATATTAGAAGTCAATCTTTTTATCTACATTTTTACCCCTAATAATATTTCGACTAAACAGTCAACGGTGAAAAGTACGTTTTACGTATATTATGCGCAAATCATATTTCGATAAGCTTTAGGAAATCGAAGGGTTGCCAATTTAGGGATTTCCAAGGCTTTCAGATTCAAAATGATATCCAAAATGATGATGAACACTGTTTAAAAAGGTGTCAGTGTACTTCAAATATTTGTGTATGGGCGTAATTTGTACAAAACAAATGGTGGTTTTATTCAATAATCAGCACGAAGTGGTGCTGTGGCGAGCTGCACACGGACACCTTTGGTCACGATAGGAGATTCTGATCGGTTAAATATGTAATGGAAAATAACACTTAAATATTGACAACATTTACTTTTGTTGCTTGTTGACTAATTCATTTCCTAAAAGTTGAAATTTAATTTTGATTCCAAACGTACAAGGTGGTAGTGACACCTAACTAAGAAATCATGTGCGGGATTAGGTAGATTAGATAATAATTTGATAGTCTACGGAAGACCAAGATTTGGTTGTCTCAGATCACGTGATGGTCCACTTACTTCAAGATAGTTGCTTTCTCAAGGATAAGGTCGATGCTCTCGGGAAAACTCTAAGTCTGGACTCGGTTTCGTAACAAACATCTGCATGAAAGATCTTCTATTTTCCAGTTTCCACTAGTTTATTAGAACTGTATCTGGAAAGTGTTTTCAAAGTTGAGAGAGTCTTAGAATTCTCAAAGAGTGAACTACTTTTGTTATCTCAGCAAAGAATAGCATCATTCAGGTGTTTGCGGAGTAATGTTTTGAAGCAGTTATATGGTGAATAATATTTCAAGAATGTGTTTGCCATTAGTCTTGAGTTTTTGGTGGTTAGAGACAAATTTACAATATGATCACGTTGTTGAACAAGAAGACTTGCTTCATAAATATACGCAGTTAAACTTAGCCATTTACACTGAATTAATCAAACACATTTATGGAAGGTTTCCCTGGCTATGCATCTATGGGAGGGGCTCACTATTTTCCATACTTTCTACACTTCCAGACTTGTCTCCTTTTCTCTTATTCCTTTGTCCATTTAGGTTTTTGTCTATTGGGTATTTCCGTAAAAAAGGAACTTTGGAGATAGAATTTAGATTTAAAAAGGCTTTCTATTCTTTTTGTATAAAAAAGGTATTGTTTATCTTTCTCCAAATTTAGTTTTCGAAGTTTGTACTTCTTTTTTCACGCATGGTATCCTGATTGGCGAATTTCCTTGCCTTTCGTCCTTTTTCGTTAGTTTTGAAAACTCATAAGTGGCTTCTGCCCTTAAGGTCTGTTGAATTCCACAGGTTGGAGTCCATTTTGTGTAGGGCTCATTTTATGTGTGTAAATTGTTATGTATATGTAATTTGTTTACTTGCTTGTTAGTTTTAGATTTATTTTCATTTTAGTTGTTTCCATTACATGTTATTGTAATGATAACTTTGTGTACTGGATTTGATATTTTTTTTTTAGAAATTCAGTTCAGTTCTCTTTGACCTGATAAACAACCAGTAGTTGAAATATTGTATCTAGTGGCTGACCTTGATTTAGAAATCAGTATGGTTTATAGTAAATAACATTTTAAATTTTTTTTTTATTATTCATTCCCAGAGTAAGAACCATTGATTTTAGCTAAGGCCATACTAGAGTACGCAGTGTTAGGCATGTAAATGTTTCTACGTTGTTCTAAAGAGGTGATCACGTGACCGTCATACGGGAATCTGTTTTGCGTTTTAGATAGTCTTATAACTCATGTTATAAAAAGAAATAGCCAGTTGTGCTTTAAACCTTTGAAGCTCAAACGTGTTTTGTTGTGACTAGCTTGAGTTAAAATTTCATTTTTTGGAATTATTGAATCTTTCCCTGGAAAATACTAGTGCTCATCAGAATTCTTGGACAAAAGAAATTTATCGAAATTTATTCAGAAATTCTAAACTGGAATATTATTTTCTGTGATTCAACAAGGAACTGTTGGCACAACAACACTTTGAAGGTTACGGCATACGTCATCGCCTTCCATTTTGGAATTTCATCGAGATTCGAACTGTGACTCACTTAGGACTTTTCATTGGTGGGACTTCTATTTTTTAATTCTTGGTTTAATTTTGGATTTTATTTATAAACCGTAAGTCCATTTTCTCATTTTTACCTTGGTTTTCTAGGGAAATAAATTATTTTGTTACATTTTACAAAGCTTGTCGTCTTCACACTTTTTTTGTTACTTTTGTACGAGCCTAGACACGTAACAAAATGTTATTTGCATTTCATCCAGTGTTTGTGTTTAGGGACAGGCATGTGTATGTGAAATCTTGTTCAGTCTTTTTTTTTTTTTTACCTGAAAGAGAAAAGTGTCTACTTGCGTTGTAATGTGTTATGCGTGCATGTTTGTGGATATGCATACATGCGTACACATATGTATTATTTATTGTCTTCCTCTACTGTCCACTTTCTTTTCGCTTTCTTTCTTCTTCTTATGTTTAAAATGTTTTGGGGTTAGAGAGGTATTTCAGGTCTGTGGGGGATGGGAGAGGACAGACTGGTAAAGACACACACATAGTATGGAGATTACTGTAACTGTTCTCTCTCTCTCTCTCTCTCTCTCTCTCCATCCACCCGCACACGGTGACCTTCCCTTGCCATCATTGTTTAATATGTGTATTTCGAATTTAATGGCCGGATTTATTCTTACTTTTGTGTGGATTTTGTTGTAGTATAATTTTCTTATTATTTGGAGTTTAGTAGTCTCTGTTTATGTTTTTTGGTGGGGGTGGGTTTGCAACCTCATCTCTCCCATTCCGTCTAACATATCTGAGCAACGGTATATGTACATACCTGAGGTCGAATTTGTTTGTCCATATAAGATGGCCTTTTCTTCTCCCTCACACTACGTTTCTTCAGTATGTGTTATTTTCTTGCTTGTTGCTGGTGGTATTTGCGGTTGAGTGCTTCTGATTTCTTCCTTTCATTACTTTCTCCTGTTCTGTATTTCCTTTCTCCTTCATCTTTCTGTTTCTCGTCCTTTTATTTCCTATTTTTGCATCTCATTTGGGTCATTGGGTCTGTAAAATTTGTCTTCCTTCAATTTCCTATTCTTTTCTGGTTCTTTTTATTTTTCTCGTTTTTTCTTCGTCTTTCTTCTATTTACTTCTCTTTTTGTTCTGCTTCTTTCTGCCTTGTTTCTTACAGTGTTGTTTAATCTTCCGCTTTTCTGGATTGTTCTCTTTTTCTGCTTCTATTTGCTTTTGCTCTCCTTTTTGCTTCAAGTGGTTTTTTTCTGCTTTTCGGGTTTCTCTTATTTCTTCAAAGTTTCCCTTGCTCTACTTTTGTCTTGTAGCTATATTTTGCTATACTTCCTATGCTTTTCTTTCTCTTTCTGTCCTTCATTTTTCCTCCCTGTGCCTTTCTTTTACCGGGCTAAATGTGTAAATGTTTATCTTCGCTTAATTATTTCTCCAATTAGTTCCAGGACAATGTTTACCTTGTCTCTTGTTCTATTCTGCTTCAGTTGTTGCTCTTTCGCCCTTTTATTTTTTGGTGCAAAGTGCCTTGATTCATTTGTGGCACTCCACATCGACAATACATCCCGCATACCATGCCTTGACTCTAAACCATACATACAGAAGAAAAGTGATGGCTTTAACATGTTTTTTTTATCTTTATCCAAAATGTATGCTCCCGTTTGGACATGCTGAAGGTCTCTATATATTGCCATTATGCAGAAGGTCTCTATGTACTGCCATTATTCGGAAGGTCTCTGTATACTGTCATTACGAGGAAGGTCTCTATATACTGCCATCATGAGGAAGGTCTCCATATACTGCCATTACGAGGAAGGTCTCTATATACTGCCATCAGGAGGAAGGTCTCCATATACTGCCATTATACAGAAGGTCTCTATATACTGTCATTATGCAGAAAATCTCCATATACTGCCATTATTCGGAAGGTCTCCATATACTTCCATTATGAGGAAGGTCTCCATATACTGCCAATATACGGAAGGTCTCTATATACTGCCATTATGCCGCAGGTCTCCATATACTGCCGTTATGCAGAAGGTCTCCGTATACTGCCATTATGTGGAAGGTTCTCTATATACTGCCGTTATGCAGAAGGTCTCCATATACTGCCAATATGCTGAAGGTCTCCAAATAATGCCATTATGAGGAAGGTCTCAACATACTGTCATTATGCAGAAAATCTCCATATACTGCCATTATTCGGAAGGTCTCCATATACTTCCATTATGAGGAAGGTCTCCATATACTGCCAATATACGGAAGGTCTCTATATACTGCCATTATGCCGCAGGTCTCCATATACTGCCAATATGCTGAAGGTCTCCATATACTGCCGTTATGCAGAAGGTCTCCGTATACTGCCATTATGCGGAAGGTTCTCTATATACTGCCGTTATGCAGAAGGTCTCCATATACTGCCAATATGCTGAAGGTCTCCAAATAATGCCATTATGAGGAAGGTCTCCATATACTGCCAATATACGGAAGGTCTCTATATACTGCCATTATGCCGCAGGTCTCCATATACTGCCAATATGCTGAAGGTCTCCATATACCGCCGTTATGCAGAAGGTCTCCGTATACTGCCATTATGCAGAAGGTCTCCATATACTGCCATTACGAGGAAAGTCTCTATATGGTGCCATCTCTTGAAATATCTGCATGGATACGTTAAGGGGACATCTCCAATATGATTCATTACTTGTACTACTTGACAGCCGACATATATTGGGTCTTTTTCTAAAAGTTGATTTTTCTTTTTGGGATATAGCCTATAGATTCCACCGCCACTCTTATTTATTGCTTTGATGTCATTTACATCGATCCCTCTTGCCATAACGCAATTAGAATAGCACTCGCACGGGGTCTCTTTGAGCTAATGCGGCGAGGTCAAAACCCTGTGCTCCAGCACCGCACTGGGATAAAAGAAACTTGCCTTTGTCTGTCTTTGTAGTTGATGTTAGAAAATATTGTTTTAGAGCATGCTTGTTGTGAATAGCTAAAACATTTTATGGAAATTTTATGAGATACTTATTTTTTCATGTTTATAACATTGATAGTTATTCCGCCATCACGTGTTTTAGAGGTCCTAAAAGGACTGTTTCAAACTCACGTTTTTCTCTAGAATTTTATATTTCCCTCAGAAGGTTCTCTATTTGTCCATCGCAATATTTTCTTCGTCATTTGTTTAAAGATTTTGCATGGTAGACTTGTGTGCTGTTTGCTTTGTATATGCCAATGCGTGTATGTGAGCGGGTCATATTAACTGCTGACGAATTTCTGTTTCTAAATAAACGAGGTACGGAACCAGCGTATGTGGGTACTAACTACCGTATTTAAGAAAATGAAGGTAGTTGATTGGCTAAATATAATTACGAGATACAATGTAACGCCTTTTGCAGAAGAAACGGACGAATGGGTAAAGAGTATGCATAACCAAAGCCTAAAACAATTGAAGCATTGATACTACTCGGTGGAAAAGCGGATATTTTATCGGACTGGGGTTTCTTGGTGGTACTCACAAGGGAATTGGTCTAAAAAATAAGCCGCTCAGAATACAATTTTCATCGTTTTATAAAACATTCCACTTTCTTTGATCGCGCATAGAATGCAAACTTGTTTTGCTGTCTTACCGTGTAATTTGTTCGAGCATTATCATTGCGGGTAATGAAAAGTGAGTTAGTTGTCTGCGCATGGATATATAGATAAAAGATAACATTTAAGAGCTCATCTGTACATAATCAAGCCATAGCCAAGTTGAGATCTGATTAAATTTATGTAAAAGGAAAAGATCTTCCAGTCTGCTCGTTAATCATAACAAATTATCCTTTTGGAATCTAATATGATAGAAGTTGTTTCTTTGTTTTTGCTAATTTCGCTATTACAGATCGAAATGACTTAGATATATATTCAGAAGGTAGTTCCTGTATTTAGACATTTCACTATAATGCAAATTTTGGTGTTGCCAAGGATGTCTAATAATATATGGTCCAGTCGTATACATATTCCCTGAGCGTTGCTTTCAGAAAGAGTGGTACGTAGTTTCAGTTTGAAATGAGTATCGTTTAAAAATAATGAATATAAAGACATTGCACAGGCGGTACGTTAGATGAATAGTCGATTGAATAAACCATTCAGTTCTATGTGACGTCAAGCTTTCTACGTGTCAAAAATATGGCTTCTATGTGTTATTTCTTTATAAAAAGTTTATCTGATAAATCTTCAAGTCTAACTAAATGGTTTGTTGAATTTCTCTGGCATCTGAATCAAAAATATAAGTCTTAAACCAAACTGTTGAATAAAAAATAGCAGAAGTGTCTGCAGTAGGGGAGTGGTTGGGAGGGGGCAGTTGTCACTGGGTGCCGGCAAAGGAGGCGCCATCCTTAGTTTTATTTCATTTCTTTTTGCAGCTGGAATTTTCGAAGTATTTCACATTCACCTTAATCTGATGGTGGCAAATCTTCACAAAACTTATATTTAGGATTGGGGAAGCAAAGTAATGCGCCACTAAAGAAAACTTCATCCCCCAGGCGAGTCGGTAAGGGCACCAGTAAAATTAATTGCCCCCAGGCGCCTTAAACCCTCGCTTTTCAACTGGGAGTTCATCATTAATTAGTCTGAGGCTTTTAAAAACAAGCAATGGAATATTCCAAATTTTTCAAACCACATGTCACAATCTGTGTACCTGAATGTTAGATTCGTTTTCGACAATGCAAGCAAAACTAATAGTTCCAAACATTTTGGCATTTCATCTTATTGAATATAATGTTAAAGCATCCTTTCAAAACATTTCATAAATTTATCAGAAATTAAAAGACCGGTACTAGTTTATGAATTCGCATGCCTTGGCATGTGAATAATTGCTCCTTAGAACTGACATCTACCAAACGGCGTAGTGAGCTGTAGACAATGTTTCCTTAATTGACGTCATGTTCATTTCGGCATCTCCGGTAGCTTTTCGAGCCAGATTCGCGTCTTGTTTCTTCTTGCATCTTAAAGAGGGAATTAGCCTGTCGTTTGTCCATCCATTCTTCGATAACTTCTTTTTTTTTTACCGCATTCAAATCTCATCTCTCCTCCGCGCGAAAGACTTAATCAGCACTGCTCATATCAGATGGAGAAAAAAATATTTTATTCATGAGTTTTACTGCAGCTTTATTTTCTAAATAAGATGAATGGAAGTCAATTAAAAATAGGTATCTAAAGGATAAGATTTTATATTTTTGCTACGCTGCTGAATCAATTGATAAAAATGCTCGACAAACAGTGGAAGATATTTCTAATATCATGTGCATAGTTTGTGAACTGTTTTTAACTTACTTCAGAATCATTTGAAACACAGAAAGGTTTGTGTATGATGGGTCCAGCATTCGTTGACCGCTACTCAAAAACTATCTCGGGTCAAAATCGCCAAAGAGCTAATGGAAAAATACGAAAAAAGTCACTAAGGATCTTTGAATGACATTGGTACAAATGATGCAACATGGATTTACTTTTCTAAACCAGACTCTAGAGGATAAAATAAATCGCTTCACGACGTCGGATTATCAAGAGTGCTGAATATTTATTATATTTTGATGCAAAAGATCCAGTCGTAAATATACAATATATTTGAGGTGAGCGGTGCGTCAAAACACCTATAGCGATATGATCGGAATTAAAACTTAACTAATAAATATGTATAACAACAGGATGTAACGAGAAATATAAAGAACGTTATTAACATAAACCATTCCAAATAAACGTGAACATGAAGTACTACAATGTAAAATATACAGTTTAAATATCCTTAAATTCTGCTAAAGTTATATAAAATAAAAGTTAAGGGTAAAAAGTATTGCATAAAATATTACAAAAACGGGTCATAAGTTTTCATATAAACTGCATTCCTTAAAAAAGTCGAGACGGTACATCATAAAATTTCTTTGGTAAGTTCGCATCAAAATACTTCTGTCGCACTGAGTGGAGGGCAAGTCATCACATATGTATTCAGCATAAATAGCAGACATATAAATTGTGTATTATATACATGAAACTAATATGACAATATTATACACTGAATGTATGTATTCATGTATATATATATATATATATATATATATATATATATATATATATATACACACACACACACACACACACACAAAGTATTTTATGGGCGTGTTCAAAGATGAATAAAATTTTTGCTGCAATTTAACATTTTGTATTTCTTTAATAAAGCAAAACAAAACCCGTCCCTTAAAATAAAACCTTTGCTTCTTGATTTTATGACAATTTTGCGTCCAAAACTATTTTTATAGGTACGTTTGTATCTCCAAAACAATTAATGATTATTGATATTTCTTTTGCAGACGGTTGTCTTATTGTTACGTCTGACAGAAAGCAAAAATAGCAACTTTCACATATTTATTCAAAACTGAAAATGAAAGATAATTCCATATTCAGCCAAGGATATGTAAAAGTCTGTAACATTTAGTCATAGAATAAGCTGAAGATTATCTCGAATTTGTAACATACGAATAAAATAGATTCAAACAAATTCTCTTTGAGTTTGCATGCAGTTACTATTTTGTGTCAAAAAGAAGAAAAGAGCAATTAACTATTTTTAAAATTAGGTCACGATTGTCCATTTTGTCGGCTTTGGTTACTTTTATGACGTACAATGAATGAATTGGAACAATTTTAGAGGCTATGTCAAGAACAAAATTATATCCAGTTGCTTTCGAAAAACTAATTTGATGAAATTGAAATAAAAACTGCGCGAGTGTTTTTGTAGTCGAAATGGAGACGATCCAGAACAAATTCTTTCCTTTGAAGCTTTACTTGTTAGTGAAAGTTTGTAAGTGCAAATTAAGTTTCATATTCAGGACAATACCATAATAACAATGCCTGCTTCCATTTTTGTGGTTTTCAAAACGGCGTAAAATATGCAAGTAGATTAAGCTGTACAAATCTAAAGGTTTAAATGGATTTTAGGTTGTACATGGCGTTAGAGAGTAATGCTTTAAGCGTTTGTGATTACAGTCATGGTATTTCGGCAAAAGCAAGTAAATTGTTGTATTGTTTGCTTCGTTACATTTGAATGCTCCCATCGGCCTGACCTCGGTCAGAAGCCTTCCGCACAATTGACTTTTCTAAGAAGACTGGTAACAGAAAAAATTAAGTACCAGTCTAACTAAAGGCATTCATATTTGAACCACATATATAGTGGACGGTACACGAGACCTTCATAAATAACACAGCTTGGAAGTGGCTTCAGATGCTGAACAATAGAACAAAATTCATATGGCTAAGAATAGACAGTATTTGTACAAGTGGAAAGTAAAGACTTAGTAATGCATGCATCATACGTGTATAGTACGGGAGAATAAAATTTCCTTACATAAGCAATGGACAGAGCTAATAACATACAGTGACAATTCAAAACGGACTAGTATCTAGATCGATCCAAAATATACAAAATTTTGAAAACTACCATGTGCTTCCTCTGACACGATTCGTGCAGGTGAACAAATTCATCGACTGAAATCCGCATTACTTAGCAGTTGTTTGACTTAATAACTAATATACATTTAATCATTGCAATCTTCGTATTTAATATCAATTTAGCTATTCGAACGGAAGTGCAAAAATGCACCTGCTTAAAACACTTTCAAAATGAAAAACTATTAGTTTAGGGCCAGAACATTCAAGCAATCGAACTGCATGCTCAAAATATATTCTGTAATTTCTTTATTCGTTGTCTTGTTCCCGTTTCATCATTTTTTTTTCTGTGAAATGTTGCATGTTATCAATCAAGTATACTCACCGCTCAGTAGGCACTTTAATCGTTACCGGAAATACTGTGCTGACGCGGAAATATGTCCTCGGAACAGAGTGCGGAGCATGCGAGCTCTTTTTACAACCACTGGAAAGAGTGTTTCTTGTTTTAAAAACAATTTTATTCGCGTTTTACCCAGAAACGTAGACATATTTTCTAAAAGCATTAAACGTTATTACCTTTTTAATCAGTGATTGGATGATAACTACACGTGGTTTGCTTTCGTCTGAGTCGGCGCAATAAATAACGAATTAATATGGCATAAGAATACTTCGAGGTCGTCAGGCAGAGACCTATTTAAAAGCCATATCAAACGAGTTTTTTCATCCGACTCCGAAGAAAATAATGCTACTTTACTCTTATTACATATTTTCTCTTTTTCGCTTTCGAAATATTCTGAATCATAAAAGTTCTATAATACGGCGTCTCAAAATGTCGATGTGACGATATCTAAGAAGACATCTAAGTAGTTCCAATACAGGTGTGTGATACGGAAATATGGAATGAACAGCTGGATTGAACAGCGTTTAATATTAAATTAGTATGTAATACAATCGATTCCAAGATTTACTCATGTAATCTCCTTGAAGACTGAATATATTTGATCTTTTTGCTGCAATTCAGTGACAAAAGTAACTTGCATGTACACTCATCAATACGCATGTACACTCATCAATACACTGCTATTTGCATGTTAACGTAAACATCTGTTGATGACTTGTCGCAAGGTTTCAATCTGAATCATTTTCATAAATGGACCTGTTGTGCAGAAGCAAATGCTTGCTTTTATCTGCATGCATTTTGCTTCATACAGAGGTATAGATCCGATTATTTAATTAAATCGGCATCAGAACGGTTGCTAATGGAAACAAGCAACTGATTTACATAGCAATATTAAGTTATTTATACGAGAGAAAATGAATTAGTTGGATTTAGTTTAATCCGCCCAGAAAAAATGTGGGATATTATTATGGATGACATTTTTAATCATGAGCTCTACGAACTGTTTTGAGTCCGCTTAATAAATCAATTATGTAGGGCAATGTATGAATTTATAATATAATTTATGCACAGTCCCATTAGTTAAAACGTTGTTGCTACCGGTCAATAATCAGCGATATTGGCTATGGTTGAGTTCAGTAATTCACCGCCTTCTTGTATGGTAAACACGTGTCCACATTTGCCAAAACAAACTACTATTAGCTACGGCTACATGACAATGATGACGGAATAGTGGGAAACTGACGATGTTATAAATGTGATGTCCAACAGAGATTGACAAAGATTAACCGTTTCTACCTGATTCTCAGTGCCGTAGAATCGGTAGATCTAGCTCTCATTTCCAAAGGAAAAAAATATATATCGTCCGAATTAAATAAACAAAATCTAATTACATCAAAAGAAACAAACTGCAAGGTAAACAAAACACAAAATAAATAACTACGATTTATAAAATATTGTAATTGATAGTTAGCGATCGGTAGGTGATGCGGTAGGTGATGCTGTTATTATGGAGAGAGAGAGAAAGAGAAACCGAACTTTCATACAATACAACAGTCAGCATCTTTCACGTAAACAGTGCACGTTTCGCAGCTCCGGAATAGCATTTTTTTTTTTCATGTCCTATGGAACAGAATTGAAACCGAGTGGGCTTTTCTTCTTGGACTAAATGAACAACACAAACACAATGTGATGAATGATGTACGTTGATGTAGGTTTATGAAATGAATTGATAAAAAAAAAAAATATATAGTGATTCTTTCACGCTCCAAACACACGATTCATTCAATTTTAACACATTCACAAATGAAAACATGAAAGTGAAATGCAAATATTCAAAATGAAATTGAGATTCACATAAATCTCATGTAATGTAACCGAGATTGAGATTCACATAATCTCATGTAATGTAAATGAAATTGATATTCACATAATCTCCTGAAATGTAAACTAGACTCAAATAATCTCATGTGATGATAGCATAACTCAAATTGTATTAAAACATCAATTGAAACAAATACTTTCAATGTTAAACAATACAACGATTGCACCAAACTATGACTCGTGACTCAGTCATACGATAACTATTTGTAAAAACTTGCATCCGAAACCATTTGACTTTGTTTATGAGACCATTTGTCAAAACCACACAGATCTCCGGAGTTCATGGGTCGGCTCACTTATTTTGGCCCCATCCACCCATCACGGATCCACCATGAGCACAAGTTTATACATCATGCAGTTCCTTCCTTGTATGGACTGGATTCCACCCCATACAGACAGCCAGACCGTCATCTGATGTATCTGCATACACATACGCACAGCTACACAGCTATACATCTATGCATCCACATACACAGCTCCACCGCTATGCATCCACATACACAGCTACAATAATAAAACCAAACTGGTCATAATAAAAGGTACATAATTACAATCTATAGATACATGCTACTAACTTAAAGGCTTAATAGGAACTTGTAACAATTCAAAAGTTCGTTTCAAATCTACGTAGTGGTAAAGACAACATTTCACACTACGACATTAAAATTGAATATACTTCACATATCAAATAAAAATGTAACACTTACCCCTATGGCTGTAGACAAAAATGGAGAACGTACACTCCTCGACAAGATCCAAATGACCAATGTGTCAGTTTGAAATAGACTCAACCTTAAATCCATAGGAGAGTGAATAATAGTTAGGGTAAAATACTCATGCTTTTCGTGACTCTCGTCGCATGTAGATTCCGACGAGATACATGCTTGTACAGTCGCTTACCTGGAGAAACAATGATTCACCCCAGGTGACGTTGTACGCCTGCACAACGAATAAAGGTGAAAAATAGATCTAAGGCAAAACCAAGTTATTTCTGGCCTTATTCTGTGACATCCTATGAATCTAAGGAAAATCAAGCGATTCTAAACTGAAACAATACTATTTCTTGAGGTTGTATCCAGAACCAAAGAACCACAATACCCTGGCAACAATGATGATGCAAACTGCGCTTTCAAATTTACCAGCCTCCAAGAAAGCAACATAACAACAATCACAATGATAACCTTAGACGGAGATATTCTGTCTCATCGTTTCATAACGCTATCTTCAGTTTTGAGTGATGTATTGCAAAATGATTCCTAATATCAATAATTCGTTTGTGTTCTTTAGCTACGTACCATTCCATCTTTTTTTTGTAATAAAAAAAAACATGGTTTTGTTCAATCAGGAATGAGACTCAGTGTAGTGTGTATTACTGCGCGGTAATCCGGTTTCATTCATTAAATGAACGACTTGTAAATTGTTCAATTAAACCTAAAAATAATGATTTGTTTCACCTGTGCCATTCTTATAACAGAAGAAAATGATCAGCATGGATGGTTTAAGAATGTAATTAAAATGTTACTGACTAAGTATTCAAAAAATTGTGCCCTCACATGCGTAGGCATCCTGAACCACATGACATTGGGCCCAATTTGTTCAGTATTCAGTTAAAACACCATATGGATTTTATACTGCCATATAGAAAGCGTGAGTGTATGAGCCAACAACTTTATAGGATAAAAAGCCAACCGTTTATATTTAAAACTATATAACAAACGCTCTACAACTCAGATCTTGTTCTGAATTTCAACTAATGAACAAGAACTTAAGTCCTATAACATATAGTTCGAAAATGAATTATTTGGCGAACTTCTTCATATATAACCAAAGATAAGTCCTTGGGATTATAAAAGTTTAATTTTGGTATTTTTTTTTCTCTCCAAAACTTAACCTGACAGTTGCACAGTTGCAAAGAAACTACATGGGTGGTCCCTTTTAAACTTCAAAACTGAAATTATAAATGATAAATTATATGATTACATATATATATATATATATATATATATATATATATATATATATATATATATATATATATATATATATATATATATATATATACTTAAAACATGCAGTTTAGATTCTCCGCACTTTTCTCCTACTACTCAGTGTTTAACACCGCTAAATCTCGCGATATGTGATCATTATGCATTACCTCATTGGGGCTCTGCGATAGGGATCGGAAGTTTTCAGTTCTTGGCATTTATAAGTTCCTGATCTGGCACATGTTAAATTTGGCAAGTATCCATAGAAACATATCTGCTACCTAGTAGATGCGAGCGCTAATTACTATCTTGTCCATTAAAACATAAGTAATATCAGAAATCATTCTTGTCCTATTTTCAAAGTAGGTCAAGGATTAAGGTATATATTCCCAGAGTATACAAGAATTTTGCTATAAAACAATTTTGGTTTTCCATTTTTGTTTGTTTCATTTTTTCGTTGAAATCAAAGTCATTTTGAAGTATGATGTCCGTTTTACCCATACGGTCAACTATTTCTCGATATTTGTTTCCTAATTGTAATTTAAAAGAATTAAAATTTTTCGTTCCGTAGAAATGTATTTGATGAATATGGCTCGTGAGACACTAGGAAATTGTTTCATTATGATCCGGCAGTACAAACGCCCACCATACAATCTAATGTAGATCAATAAAAACAGCCATAACCATCTGTTGTTTGTAAAAACTTTAACACGTAAAAGTTCCCCACTTTAGCTAAATGTTTTCAGCTTAAAGAATCACTTTACTTCATGCTAGATTTATGTACCGAAAACATCATTCATGATTAGATTCTCTGCAAGTAAAATGACGAAATAAAATCTACATGAAAATGTCATACAGTGTGACACGGGTTTTACCCAAAATACAAATATACATATTCATCATAACGTCATAAAATTTAACACGGATGCACCCGCAATACAAATATACATGATAAGGTCATATAATTTAACAACGGGTTAACACTTCAAGACGTCCAATCTGATTAGGTTCGTTGCCGGAGGATATGACAGCTATTTCGGCGTGTAGTGTCGAGTGATCTTCAACAGATGTCGTAAACCACACCCTGGTTGCTGAGCCATCTGTTTAAACTCCTGGCTTCAACCTTCCGCGTCATCTGTGGACCACGTTGAACCGCTTTTGGACTCGACAGGGTCGTTGTTCAGTCAACCTTGTCCGATGGGACTAAGCCACTGACTCTTCCTGTTGCTGTCGAGCTCTACAGACCATGGCACACATTATGAACAACTGTCGACTGACAAAGTTCCCCCGGTAGACTGCAGGCTCTGCACCTTGCTGATGATGATGCTGTTAAATGGCTGAGCACGCACTGCACACGATAAATAATTAGTTTAACACGGGTGTACCCAAAACACAAATCTTCATGCTAAAATCACTCAGTTAGACACAAGTTATACTCAGACTTATTACAGATTAAAGCTACTCATATCGAACAGACTCTATGACTCTATATAATCAACCATGAATCATTGACCTTTTCAATCAAACTTCTGCAATGGGCAATAAGTATTTACCTTGACTCATTTTCCAGTGGTTTTTATTAAAATCTTGAAGATTTTAGATTCTCTAAAGTTTTGTATTGTCATGGAAACTTAACATATGCTCTTGCAAAAGTGTATACGCTTATGTGAGGTTTGCTTTTTAATCCAAGGTTTCTTCCACAACAGTCTTCGACCTATTTCTTGTAGAATAGTACAGTATGGTATAGGACTAAGTCATTTCAAACATATTCGTTTCAACGAGAAGCTCCTTAAGTAAATTGGATACTTTGCGAAGTGGAAGTAAAAGAGCGATCTTCATATCACCAGACATGGACAAAGCCTGCACGCTTGAGATAAACGTTACAGGCACTTGAATAAGAGATCTCTCAGAAAAACCAATTTCAGCAGAACTTAATATGCAGTGACTGGCATATTACTAGATCTGCCACAAAGCCTCTCAAATCTCAGAATAAATCTGCATGATTGAGGACTGGCGCCAAAGATTAAGCTAATTTCAGCTTTGCTCGTAAACCATGCTCTGCAGTACGAACGGAAAATCTTTACCATTTGGAATTCAATTCAGGATCGTTAAATTTGTCGCGCCTGTCGTTATTCCTGATTGCATACTCTACGGATAGGACTTACTGCATGTATGCTATTTTTCACTAATTTGTCAATGGATTCGCATGTACATATTACTCGCAAATTCATATTTTAGCCTGATTTGAAGGTTATATAAACAGGTGTTAAACAACTGAAATGGAAATTAATAGGAAATGACAGAATTCAGACATTTAAATGAAGATTCTCTATGTTATATGCAAGAATGCATATTATATAAAACAAAGATTTCAAATTGACATAAAAGCTAAAAAGTTGTATTACAATTGTACTTACTGATCATAAATGGAGTTCAAGGGATATATATATATATATATATATATATATATATATATATATATATATATATATATATATGTGTGTGTGTGTGTGTGTGTGTGTGTGTGTGTGTGTGTGTGTGTGTGTGTGAAGGCTGCTTTGTATGTTGTATGGTTGATTAGGAATGTATATTACACACAAGAGAAGGAAATCTGTGTTGGAGCAAGAAGTTTTAATAATTGCCAAATTTTACATTGAAAGATACTGACATGCTTGATCATATATAGTACAAGAAAAGGGGTGCATTACGAAATTTCCCGTTCCAGATCTGGCTTCTACACATTATTAGCCATTTGCAAAACATTTTGTTTTCATAATTCCCTCCTTCCTTGAATATTTTTCAGCCTAATATGAATTCGATTTAATGATGAATTTTAGATTTCATCGTGTAACTTTGTGAATAAATTGATTTGCTTTATGAATTATACAACCTCAAAATTACGTGACATTATTTTACATCAGCGAAAAAATTCTGCACAAGCCCCTGCATTTTCAGTTGCCTAATGTGCTCTTTTTGATGAAATAAATCGCCATCTGAAAAATTGTAATTGCCATCGGCGATTTTAGCGATCGCAAGCTCAGAGATAGGATCATGGCCAACATGAGTGCATAACTGGATAATGGCACATCGTCAAATGAAGGATATTTAGTAAACTGAAATAGAGATAAAAATGCCTTGCTATATTCAAACTAGGCCAGTTGATGCAGCCTTGTTATAACAAGATTAAAACAAACAACTCCTTGACTGTTTTGAATCCGGATTAGGAATCTGGAACGTTAAACAATAGGATGCCAAACAGTAGCGCGACCAACAATGCCAGGTCAAACGCAGGCACCAGCCGAGTCGGTTACTAAGTCGACCTCGTTTATGGAAATAATATTTAAATGGTCGCTGCAAGGAAAAGGATTATTTTGTAAGCTTGATTATATATGTGTGCATTAATGGACATCTTGACTGTTGTTTAATTATAACAATTTTGCTTGTGCTTCTTTGAGGCCTTCATGGCGTAAATAAACGTCACATCACGGCAAGAAACTGACGGCTGGTCAGCCGCAGAGGATGAAATCAGGAAGTGATAAACAAGCGGGGAACCATAAATCATCAGCAAAATGGGTGATCATGTACTTTTTCGTCTTGTTCATCGCATTTTTGTTAATGAGTTTGTCAGTGTGGGATTCGGGAAATTCATAATGATGCAAATTATGATTTTTCAGCGAATTGTGCATCGTGTATTTTATGTCTGAAAGAGAGGCACAACTACTCAGTTGAATATTTGAATTAAAGAGTAAATCTGAAAACTCAGAATCAAAGAATGCATTTGGAACAAATCTGGTTTAGTCAAATTTAACAGTACATGAGACAGACTCAATTAAAGCACATCTCTCAATTTATTTTATTCACGTTTCGTTATAATTAGAGTAGCTGACTATGAGCTTTGTCACTCTGAGCTTGAGTTTGAATTTTGTGCTCAAAACAATCTGATAATACGGATTCACAATTGACAACATTCATAAAAACGCATTTTCTCTCTTATATATCTGATGTCACGACTCATTTGCCTTAAAGAAAAAATAATAACGAAGCAAAACCAATACGATTTGTAAAACGTAAAAAATAATTTAATTCACTGAGCCATTAAATGAAAACGTAAGAGGACCTTACAGTATTATGAATTTATACCTTCCTATGTGACTTATGTCGCAATACAACCCACCTGATTTAATCATCCAATGGGAAATTACCCCAAACAATATGTAGAACGCAAACGCAAACAACCTATTTATAGCTCATTGCAATCTACTGTCATGGGTCAAAAGTGAAAGTCACGATATAGCTATGCATAACACTAAATAGGACTTTTTCATTTGCATGCTATCAAAATTCAAGCATAAAATGGTGCTACGGAGGCGGAGAGAATGTCACAGACTTTACGATTTGAGAAAAACCGGCACGGGTTATATTCAATTGCACTCATTGTCATATATTTTTCTGTGATGCTAAATGTTTAACAAAATGCCAATAATGCCACAAAGAGTTTATCCCACAGCTGTTTCATGTTTTAGATGAACTCTTGTTGTTAGGCTCAGTGTTCTTTAGACATGCTTTTCCGTTTTTCATCATTTGAAATGTACTAAACTGTGTTGGGACAAAAGGTTCCATCGTGATAGAATGTTAACTAACGTAGCTAACTAGAAATAAAATGTTTAATTTATTTATTTTTATTTTAGATATTGAGAAAATTTCAATACAAAAATATATCCTATACTTACTTCATATGGATTAGATTAATATAAAGTCTACTTTTCTTTTCAATATACCTTTTCCGGTTAACGCGCAGGATGAGAATTCCGTCATGGACATCACGTGGCATTTGGTACAAATCGTGGACAAAAGTACGGTTATGACTGCAAAATCTAACAAATTCTGTGTTTGTAAATTACCGAGTACATGATTTAAAATGGTTTTACAAACACGTGCTAAAGTTCCATCTTTGAAAGATGACATAAATATACATTCTCAGCGCATGATATTAAACTGATGTGTGTGCATTTAAGGCCATAAACGAGTTCTGAAACAATTTCGCCACTAATTACTATCACCAACATTAATATAATGCAGATATCCGTATCATCATTTTAATATTGCCAAGCTACTATTATATATTTCTCAACTTAAACTGTGGAAAGATTGGTAAATAGTATCGGTATAATAATAGTATTGGTATAAATAGTATTGTATTGGTATAATTAGTGTTGCATTGGTATAAATAGTTTGGTATAAATAGAATTGTATTGGTATAAATAGTATTGGTATAAATAGTATTGGTAAATACATTATTTTCCAAAATTATGTTCATAATGTAGGAAGGTTTCTCATGTTTCCAATTATTTATTCGATGCCTTTCAATTTAACCTATTAATTCTGACACCGTTTCGGTCAGTCTATACACTTATGTATGTATGTATGTATGTATGTGGGGGGTAGGTAGGTAGGGTAGACAAGCAGGTAGGAAGAGAGGTATGTAGATATGTTAAAAGCAGGTGATACGATCCATCCAACTCTCGATCCATCGCATCGAATATATTTAGTCAAGTACTTTTGCATGCAGACGAAAAATGCGAGATATTAAGTTCAAATGCCCTGTAATAATCAAAAATATGTCTAATATTTTATTAGTCGCTAAATTGCTACTTTTATTCATCATCATAAGGACCATTTGATTACCTCCCTTTTATCGTGAAGAGTCAGTGCGTTTATTAGTATCATAATGACCTGATTTACTGATTGGTTGGTTGATTAATTGATCGATTTGATTTACTGCTCGATCAGCTGATTTTTAAAGGTGAACAATTGGACAAGTCAGTAAAAAATGTTCTCCGATATAATGGTTGAGTGGCATATGCAAAAGGAGTAAGTACTGCGGCAATCTATTGCAATTGTTTTGCCTGATTTGACCCTGAAACTTAAATACAAAATCTTTAACGACAATTCCCAATACAACTCGCAACATTTTATGCAAAATTGTAACTCTTATTTGCGCTACTAAAATGTTTCCAGTACATGTGTAATATAAGTCTTGTTGTTTGTACAAAATGTAAAATATATCATAAAGTACTCCTGATGTCAGAGGCAATACATATGTAACATCAGTAATGATGACTGAATAGAGTGTATACGGTCACAAATTAGTCTAACGAATTGATGCAAAAGGCAGTACATGTGTAATATTAATCATGATCATCATAAAGTGTAAATGGTCACAAATTAGTCCAACAACTTGATGTAAAACGCAGTACATGTGTAATATTAGTCATGATCATTGAATAAAGCGTAAATGGTCACAAATTAGTCCAACGACTTGATGTCAGAGGCAGTACATGTCTAACATTAGTCACTATGATTGTATAATGTATACATGTATCGCAAATTAGTCCAACGACTTATGTCAGAGGCAGTACATGTCTAACATTAGTCATGATGATTGTATAATGTATACATGTATCGCAAATTAGTCCAACGACTTGATGTCAGAGGCAGTACATGTCTAACATTAGTCATGATGATTGTATAATGTATACATGTATCGCAAATTAGTTCAACGACTTCATATCAAAGGCAGTACGTGTAACATTAGTCGTGATTATTGAATAAAGTGTAAATGCATCAAAAGGACTCCAGTGATTTCGGGACTGGTCGAAAAGAGATGCAATTTATGTGGCAGCAATGTACAACGTTTTTGCCAATAAAGTACTTATTTGAGATTTGCACATGTTAAACGAATTTTCCTTGGTTAGTAAATGTTATATTTAATATACAACTTCATACTTGAGCCGCGACGCAAAGGTTGCGTTCATCACAGAACAATTGGCGCCTAATAATGAATATGTAAAGCAGTTATTTTATACTTCCATTTAAAATGTTGTGTTTCGATTACAGTTGAAGACATTTTTGTATTATATAAATTTCTACATATTAAAGAGAATCAAATTCTTTACAAAATATATATCTCAAAATAAAAAATGAAAACACTTTTTGTCCGAAGGAACCTTTCTCGAGGTGTTTATATAAACGAAGAATGCATACAGCTGTCTCTCCAGGCTTTACCTGGTCATGTGCGCTAGTCGTGCCTGCAGTTCAGCTTAGGCGTTCCAGCCATTTCCTACAAGATTTCAAACATCTGTTTATACTTTTCCAGATATATAGCATAAAGTTTGCTTATCTAACGTTCAATATTTTCATTGATTCTGTCATTTTCTTCATTTCACCAATTAATTCTATGAATTTGTCTATAAATTCGTTCTTGTTGCTCGAAATATCTTCCTTGTAATTATCAGTAAACGTTTATTTAAGATATTGTGGATTCATATTTATTTTCACTATTTTAAAATGACTATAAATTATATAAAAATGTTATAAATGCACATATTTTTCATTTCATTAGTTATTTGCTTGTTATTTTTGTTGTACGTCCTTAGAGTTCGAAGATTACCATGGCATCACTAACTGGTTAAGTTTCTGTGAGTACAAGTGTGGCTGATCAGGTCAAGTTGAATTCTGAACTGTAGCACACGTGACAGGAAATGACGCTTGGGTTAGCTTCATCCATAGAGGACGTGCTGCAGTTCTTAAAATATGCTACTTGAGCGTCTGCTCTGCCTCTGCCATTCTCCTCAAAGGTTGTAGCTCAAGCATGAATACCACTGCACTAGGTGAAGCGATACTGTTCGAGAATAAGTCAATAATCCGGCTCAGTGTTGAAGTGTTTCAATGATGTCTTGAGGGAATCTTTGAAGCTTTTCTTCTGACCACCTTGAGATCGTTTTTCCCTCTTCAGCTGGTCATAGATCTTTTGTAGTCGCCCTTCTGACATCCACGTGACGTGGCCTGCACATCTCAACTGTGGTTTTATCAGCAGTGTGAATGCTCACGTCTGCCCTTGTGAGAACTTTAATTTCTGGGACCCTATCCTGCCGTCTTATATTCATCAGTTTCCTCTGGCAGCCAATGTTAAAACGTTTTAGCTAATTGGCATGGCGACTGTACAAAGTCTAGGTTTCACAAGCATACAACAGAGTCGGCAACACAATGGCTTTACCGACCTTCAGTTTATCGCAATGCAGCTTTAAATTTGATTTAGGTATATGGTACATGCTCAGCCAGTGGTCATGTAAACACCCCCATCACCCACTTCTCTCTCTCTCTCTCTCTCTCTCTCTCTCTCTCTCTCTCTCTCTCTCTCTCTCTCTCAGATGAAAGAATAATATTTCATAGGTGTTTACTAATGACTCTGCGACATCTGAATTTCTTCATTACTAAAGTAATTAAGTTTGTTACCTTCAAGAGATTACTCTTAATAATTGAATTTGGGGCCCCAGATGTCCGAGTGACCGAAGGCTTTCGCCTTTACAGATCACTCACATATTGTCGCCGTGAGCTTGAGTCTCGGCTCTACTAACACGGGCATGTGAGAAAGTTTGCCAGTAGTTTCCCCTGGGTCGGTGGTTCTTGTCGGGATCTTCCGGGGTTCTTCCTCCAGCAAATGTTATAGTCGGCATATATAGTCCATATTGTGCTGAAACATGGCATTAAACTCCGACAAATGGAAAACAGTCATAACTGAATATACATCACTTCATGACAAACATTTAAGCGTAATTCTGGGGAGGTAAATCTTCCTGTTTGCAGTGAGAGAATCACTGAAAAATTATTTCCCTTGACTTACGATTCCGTTTTCATGACGTTGCAAGTATTCAGTTGTCAGATACAGTTCACATTTATGATAAGAACCGCAATATTTACTAAATACAAATTAAATACGTGTAACGATAAGATGAATTATGTACTTGAATCTTGCATACAATTAAGTCATCAATCTTTACAGATGTCTTTCACTTTCTGAAAACCTGTATATTATGTGAAAAGTGACGTTTACTTCATGCAGCATGAGATTCGATAAACATTTATGGAAATACGCTTTGAAAAAAGGCACAACTATTTTTGATACTTTGGGATTTATTAATTTAAAATTGTCCCAGTATCATATCTGCTATGCCATTAAATATCAAACCCATCTATTTTAAATCTATCTATCGACGACATTCATTAATTGAAAAGGAAAATATGGAGGTCAGCTGTTCACATGCATTTGTCTCATCCTCCAGTAGTATGTCTGGCGAAAACTGTTTTAAATCTATCTAAAGCCGACATTCATTAATTGAAGAGGAAACGTTTGGGGCCAGCTGTTCAGATGCATTTGTCTCACATTCCTCACGCAGTATCTTGTAGACGGGGGCTCGTCTTATTTCATTGGCAGTCTTAAGCGACAATTTCGTTTCCAATCTATATCACATTTGTCAAGATTAAAGACAATATTTCAGCTTCTATCTATGCAAAGATAAAGTTTACTTTGATATGTTTGTGAATTAAATGAAAATATTTCATTTGGGGAAAGTTTTCAGTCTGAAATTTCAACTAAAACTGGAAGACGTTTTTAAACATTTCTAATCAAGAATGGTCGTTGATTTGAAGTGGATATGATATGTTAGCTCCCTTAAGTTTAAAATAACATCCCAAATACTCTATTGCCAATATGTTTCTATTTATTTCGTCATGGCATTAATTAGAATTGTAAATTGTAGTTATTTGCGCAAAAGATGCTGTTTGTATTTCTGAATCTTAAACGTTATTTAAACTTTATTCATTGTAAGCCATTTGCGTAGAAAATTTTAGCAGCTTTGCAGATGCGTTCTTGATGCCATATATGTTGCTTTTCTGTATTTGCTAAACTATGAACAGCACAACAGTAAGGAGCATTTCTGCGATCCGTGCAATAATTCAACTGTCTACAACCCGCCCGCCCCCCTCCAAACACACGTACACACACGTGCAGGATAACATAATCACCTATCCAATGACACTGGTTTCTTTTGGATACACCAGTCCCTTCTCCAAAAAGACCATGTCTAAATTGTAATTGCATGCATATATATATATATATATATATATATATATATATATATATATATATATATATATATATATATATAGATAGATAGATAGATAGATAGATAGATATATCATCTACAGACTTGATGACAGGCGATGTAAAATAGCAGAGTGTAGGAGGCTCTATTATGACAAATTAGCGACCATGGTCTACAGCAACGGCCGTCTGTACACAGACTTCGACCCATACTTTTATCTAGTTATTGACCAGGTACAGTACGAGGGCTATCGGCTGGTCTCGCACCTCATTCACAAAGGCATGGGCATCCTACGCCATAAGCTTGCTAGCTCGTGCATTCACATGACTCTGTCGGAGTGTGTGGCTTGCCAATGGCTGCAAGAGACACACTGTTTGAACTGTCTAGCAGGTTCCATTAAGTGTTTTGTCTCGACGCTACCTCCTTTTTGCTCGAACGTCTTCTATAACAGGAGAACCTAGGTGTGGCTATGGAATCAGGCACGTCTGCACTAGATATCCAATTGGAAATCACCGTGGGTGAGGAACGGGACGACGAGGAGGCTAAACGAATGGTATAGCCATTCGCACCACGGTGACGGCTCCCTTAGAGACTTCGTGTGAAAATGTGAAATACATGAAATTGAGACTATTGTGACCGAGCTTTCCGGTGGTGCCGACACATTGCTGCCACGGATCGGTATGCTTCTTTCTGGTTGTAAAAGCCATATCCGGGTCAGTCAAAAGCCGCTTTACCCATCGCTGGGCCCAGGCTACAGGCAAAGGCTAATCGCAGTCACCCCCATGAAGGCTCTTTCTGACGAGATAGTCGGAAATGGCTGTTACGTGGTTACGATGAACATGCTGCTGGATCGATGATCTGTTGGTGTTGAAAACGACGCTACCTTCACACCCTAAGATGTTGGAGGCTACGACGCCATTCTTGTTAACGAGGTCTAACTCTATACCCCAAACCAAATATAGTGGCTGTTTGACTTTATTTAAAAAGGACAATGAGCGCACGTCATCGTTGCCAACAGCGACACGCAGGAGAACAATCCAGACGAGCAGACGCTTGACGTTAATGTAGAATCGACAGTAATATGCTGATGTTGTTGCCCAGGTCTACAGACGGCGCCTTCTCCATGGGTACCCTAAGCGGTACTCCAACGAAGGCAGTCCTCAAATTGCGGCGCTCTCAGGCATTTGCGGTGGAAATGCGCCACGGCCTTCAACAATTAAAACAGGACAACATTGAAGGGCGCTGCTTTTTTGTATTTCTGAATCTTAAACGTTACTATACATTTATCAAAGAGAGCGTGGACTGTCTGAATGCCTGGGCACATAACATTCGGCACGGAACAGAACAATCGCAGATGGGAGACCCTGTGGTCGGCCGCACCTATGACCAGGTGACCAGCAACGGGAAGATAAACTCAAGCATCAAGTACACGTGCAAGAGATAATCGAGACCCACTTTACCATCAATGGTTATGATGGTGTGAACCGGGCCTTGAGACGAAACGCGGACACCCACACGAATGAGGACCTCGTCTGCGTGGACACGTTCACCTTGAAAGGCGTAACCTAGACCTTTAAGGATTACGAGCTGCAAGCCAGCGAGCTGCATACACCGCATGCGGTACAAGCACAAACAGTAAACAATAATGGTAACAAGAACAAGATCGGTGCCAGCTGGGCACAAATCCTCTCATAAAGGTCGTCGAGACGTTCGATGTGCTTGTGGGTGTAGTCAATTAGCGCAACTTGGAGCTCTTCCAGTATTCGGTGTCGACATCCTTTGGATTTACATAAAAAATAGAAAGTTTGAGCCATTGAACGCATGAGCATTGGTAATAGACCCGCCGTGTGTGATTACAACAGAGACTGTCATTTGATAATACTAGTAGCAATAGTGTTTTATTTAATTTGCATCTCCAGTGGTTTAGCGCTACGGTGAATATGACCATTGCAATGTCTTCGCTATCGATTCGGCCCAGATCGGCTGGTTTCATCTTTATTACCTTTATAGTAACCATTAAAACCCCACCGTGAGGCTGTCAAGTACATCTCCATGGTAAACGAGGTATCTAGGGTCCTTGTCGTAGACCTCTTGCACATACTTTTATAAGTTTATGCTATTTCTTTAACTCTACAAAGCACACAAATATTTCAATAAAAAAGGTCAGACATGTGTACGGTGCCGGATTGTCGACAGACGTTGTTTTTATGGGCTGCTCTTGCGTTGTCGTTCTGACTACTTGTGCTATTGGCGTGAGGGATGAGGTGTAAGGCCAGCTACAAAAACGGGCTCCCCTGGAGAATATAATTTGTCATCGCCTGCTGATGCTTCTCATGTGTAGTAGGAGCGGCGTGCGTGTTGGCCGTCTCAGCTTTTTTTCTCACCCCGGTGTTGATTCAACATTTATTCAAGTCTATTACTATCAGCAATTCTGCTTGGATGTTTAACATTGGTGACATGTACTACTCTCTAAATTGGTTGCGCAGTCCTTTGTGTTTTCATATCCATCTATTGCCATTGTGCAAATGATGATGTATCCATCATTGGTTGTGCTTGTAAATTTTTATTGCTTCTTCTCCAAGCCAGCATGTCTGTATCATTCAAGCCATCTGCAGTCGATTCTAGTACAACCCCGTACCAACGGTAAAGGTTGTTACTGAAGTTCGACAAAGAGGTTTTTGGATGATTTTATTATTTTCCAAGTCACTCGCTAAGCGTTTGCACTTATTTATAGGTAGAAAGTAGCTTACAGTTGATGTCTACAATCCAAGCATAGACGAGCCCAGTGAAGCATACATCATAACCTCCAGTTTACCCTCGTATATGGCATAGGTCTTTGCTACCTCTTCATTGCATATTGTCATAAGGCCTCCAAATGTAAAAGAGTCAGGTATACATAGCGGCGCCAGAAGTCACCAAATCAGACAGGCTGCCAAGCTGCTGTGCTAGTGTTGAACTGACACAGCATATGTTGGATGTGGAAACCGTGGCGTGAGTGGCTTTTATTCCGACTGCCCGCTTGTTCGTTTCTAAATTCAACACATACAGTATCTCGTCAACATCAAAGTCATTTATAGCAATCGTGATGGTTCTCATGAAGTTCTGGATGAGGTTGGTCGAACGTTTAACGCTAAGTAGCATATGGATATTATACGTTAAGGTTTCAAGTTATATATTGTGGCTAGGTGTACAAAATATGAAGCTCCCACATCTTTCGTCATCTCAAAAGCGGTGCGTGAACAAACTGTTTGGACACTGGCGGGTTTGTGCAAATCAGTAGCAGTGCCTAAATTCTCCTTTATGTGAAACTCATAGTCCTTTGCTCGACTCGGGGGGGTGGTGTCAATGATATTTTATTTTAGATTGTCCCTGCATGAGTTTTAGTCTTTGCAGTGGAAGAGGGCTATACTTGAGGTCTACTGGCAGAAGTCACATGTAATGGCATTTGTACTTTTGTGTTATAACCCACACACAAAGGTTGGCAGGCAAAGTAAGAGCCGTTTACACTGTCGGACACCAGAAAGAAAGACGCAGTAGTGGATTAGAAAACTTGTGGTAGTTTCCACAAACGTTTTAGCAAGTGCAGAAAGCAGGTGATCTAAATAATAGCCCTTATGCTGACCAGAATTAAATCAACGGGATTTTTTTTTTTTTTTTTACGTTTTCTGTCTGTCATATGACTTGTCAAAGAGCATAGTAGGGCAAATAACGACAATAGAATCAAAGTGGTATTTAAATGCTGTTTCGAACAATTCACAGGCAAACATCCTCTTTCCACAGGGCGACGGCTGACAATCATGGCTCAGTGAGGTTGTGGGTTATCAAACTTTGTATTACTTAAGTCAGCACGAAATGGCTATTTTGTAAGTTCTATTACCATATATGTACACGTTCAACACGCCTGCCGTTATTTTGTTTCTTCTGTTTAGCCTGTGTTGTTGAGTGAACCTCGTGTCAAACATGACGGCAAAGGTGCTGTGCAAAAAGGTGCTAACATCAAGCGTGAAAGCTCCATTCTTTTATAGACTCCCTCGCCATTATTCTTTAGGGCCTCTTCCCACTGCTAAGCACCTCAGTTACCCCTGGGAATGAAGCTAGCTGGGGACGCCGTCGATTATCACCAGCACCTTGTTGGTAACGACGTTTTGTACAGTGACTAACTCAGCTCTCTTTGACACTTTCTCGATGAGAAAAGCTATCGCCTTCTTGCTTTTTGCCGGCGTATTTAGTTTGATGTTCCAAACAGGGTCACTCTTGTTCTATAGGTCACAACATCAAGCTCTAGATTACCCTGCCGTAATCGTTAAATGTTAACGCCAAAAATAGACCATATCTCAAAGTCCGAACTGGTTGTTTGCCATGTGATCGTTTTGCATCTGGAAGTCAAGCAGCACGTGAAAGTGGCTCCCAAAATGTGGCAGCGACTGACGCATCAGGCTTCATCTCAACGACGGCATTGTCAGCGCTTACACGTATGGTGGCAGTTTTGGTATTTTGAATATACTAATAGTTTGCGTTAGGCAACTCTTTCTTCGTCAGCCAGAGATCATTATACACAACAACAACAACAACAACAACAACAACAACAAACAGATGGGTGAAAGCCCCAACGCAATACTGGCCAGAACTAGTGCTGTTTTGTTAGCATCGAGAAATTGGCACGCACACGTCAATCATTGCCCCAGCGTTTATCAAAGTCCATCGATTTTATGTTCAT
Source organism: Megalonaias nervosa (assembly GCA_016617855.1). Taxonomy (NCBI): domain Eukaryota; kingdom Metazoa; phylum Mollusca; class Bivalvia; order Unionida; family Unionidae; genus Megalonaias; species Megalonaias nervosa. Next base: position 32,256 of record JAECUM010029725.1, read on the forward strand.
CATGATCACATACGCACAACTGGAAATAATGTTGAATGAAAAGACATCACCTTGTTGAAAGCCATTCCTTTGGCTGTTATGTCCTGTGAAGAGTCGTTTACTGTATCCTATGGAATTCCACGCTTGTTTATACTGCGTGAAGGCAGCATCCAGGAGCTCTAGAAATATGCTGTCGTGCACCATTACTAATCAACAATGTCAGCACTATGCGTCTACGTGGTTCTGGCTACTTTAGTAAGCGAGCTTGCAAGTGTCGTCAGGCCAACACCACCGCTGAATGCGGCGCCATATGCTAAATTGTCGACCGTGTGGATAGACAAGTCAGCACAAGTGCAGGCTCTGTTGCTTCTTTAAGTATCTTATATGTAAAAGTAATACTAATGCATATTCCATATAAAAACATATCGTAACTGATATTGATTTCAAGGCTGCATGTAATCTTCTTTCATAAACTTCGTGTGATATTTCCTATTAATCACTTTATTCATAATGCGTATTGCCTTTCTTGTTTGCTTGAATTCATGGACTATAACGCCCATTTAGATAGCACACACGAATACTAGATTCATAACACTAAAGAATGTTCTTAACGTTCGTAAGACACTTACAGTGGATTAAAACTAGGTTAATAATCAGGCATAGCCTTGAAACTGTTACAAACATGAAACTTCTACACTGACACACACTGTAAGCTTATTTTATTAGCAATAAAGCCATATCTGTTTTTAATTTTATCCAAGTTAAAGTTCAAGATTGGCTTTAATCTAACTTTCGGAAGTACAGGATTACTTAATTTGAAGTTAAACTAAGGCATCGCAGATCCGTACATTAATTCAAAATCCGCCACTAGTTCCACACTCAACCCAATTTAACAGTCACTGTATATTCCAAACCTTAACACTGTCATACTGACGCAACTCATTCCCATGCCACACCCAAGACAGTGACCCAGGAGTCATAGTGAAAAATTCGTCCGATGTATCTTCCAGTTAAGATGACATAGATGAAGTTAGTAGGTCAGCCAATATCTTAACCTGGCGTTGTACTTGTTGTACTCGTTGTAATCGAAATCGTTTTAGATTTGAACTCTAGCCCCTTCCAATAACACACGCTGATGGAAGCCAAGAATGTTATCCGTCTCGCAGATGGTTACAAGATGGTAACATGGCTACAAAGTTTCATGAATTTACACCCAGCGGTTTAGATGATGTTGAACTGAGAAGATGGACGGACAGACGATGCTGATTATAATATCCCTAGCAAAGTTTTTAAAAAAAATAAAATTGGAGAAAAATATATTGTCTTATACTTTGAAGATACAATTGTTACGAATACATAATTTGTACTGTTTGTTGGTTTCTCCATGATTATATGTTATGTAAATTGTATTTTGGACTTGACCTTGTCCAAAAGCAAATTAATGTTGTACTTGACCAATAACATTTGTTTTGTGGACAATAGAATGCATATCTAGTATTTTTACTACGATTGTGGATTAAAGAAATCACATTATTATTTATGTAAACATGTTTACTTTAATCTGAGTCTAGGATATTGGAATTCACCCACGGAATAACCCGGTCTACCTGATATGTACCACATTCTTTATTATAATTATACCATTGTGATTCATTAAAAAGACTGGTGGCAAATCTCCACGTCACGGGCCACTACAGGAATATCAAGATAGAGTTGAAGGTTGTTTTGGTACACCACTGGAATTTAATTAAAACTTTGTTCATTAAGACTGATGATAGAACGTTTTGGACTATTTGGGATTTATTTCACAATACTGTAAGTTCGTTTTAAATTTTGAATTTGTATTCTAGGGAAATAGATTATTTGTTGAATTTTATAAAACTTTTTAGTTTTTGCTCTTTTCTTTATTTAGTTTAATACCATAGAGTCGTAACAGAGTTTCTTTGCATGTGTAAATTTTTAATGGTGTCATCTACTGGTCTATTTTTGTATTTCGAAAAAGTCTTCTTTTCATACCATCTAATGCTTTTTAGAAACACGATAAACTCTAGAAGGGAAAATTTACTGCACATTACAATGTCGAATATAGTACTTAAATGATATAAAACCTTTCCTTCGATTTGAAAGTTTGCATCAAGATTCACGTTTCAATTCTCAAAGTGCAAATTAAAAACAAATATGTGTTTTTCATGCATCCCACATATGTGGACTATGCAACAAATGCAGTTTTTGATCTATTTGTGTAAGGATTTATTTGTTTTAGGAAACCTTTTAACACATGTATCCCATTTTAGATCCCACTATATTTCAATACGTGATCAACAACAGGGAAAGCATTAACGTCCTTATTAGAAATGAATCAATGATTGTCCTTAAAGAATTTCGCCAACAACTGAGTGGCGAAACAGAACTGCTGCGCAACATCTCTATTATGTTCGAAGATAATTAGGAAACTAGAGAAATCTCCATTGAGATTTTAATCTCTCCTACGCAAGCCGGTAGCGAGGCATCATATTGCTGTCCGAAGCCCGCGACAATATTTAAAGGGTTCGTAAAATTTATTTCAGATTTGTTTCATTAACCTCTGGGTTGAAACCTTCATTATGTCGTCAAATGAACTCAAATAGCATGTAAGCCGGTAACAACGAGAGTTGCCGCCTAATTTGCACTACATCCGGGGGAAGAAGTGGTTTAAATGGTACCTCAGATTGCTGTTTCACTTACATAGCGTCCTTAAGCAGCAGTCACTATTACCAGAAATAAAATAAGAGCAATCGTTCTCTAACCAACTTACCCGATCATCTTTATTTGAAGTTCACTATCCAATTCTCTACAAGAATTTTTTTGAAATCGTTTAACGGACCAAGACTTTAACTCTCTCGTATGTCTTGCAATCTTCTTGCTAGACACGTCGAATCATACACTAACCTCCTATCTGGAAGGTAAGATCTTGATACGTAACGACCCAATCGTAGGCTGCGACTGAATGGCTTAAACTACGTACTGATTCGTGCTTTCTTGGCTTTTCACAAGCTGTATTATTTCAAACTTATTACGCGTTACTGTCTACAGAAGCCGGACTCGTCTAGAGAGAGAGAGAGTGCTGCAAACAGAATGTTCTCTATCTACGGACAGCCAGAGATAGTTTTGTAAATCTACGACGACGATTATATATCACGACAATATGCTCCTGTAATTGCATAAGGATGATTTTATTCTCTCCTGATAACACTACCGCAAAGTACTGGAAACTTTTAAAGCTCTTAAAAGTGCATTTCGAACCAGAAAAATAAAGGCAGAAATTTTTCTAATTCAATTACATGTCTATTTATTTTAATGGCTTCTCGCTTAGTTTCGTTGGAAGGAGTTCTTCTCTTTCACGAAACCACGATTTCATGTGACTTGCAGTCTTCTCTAGAGATGAATCTAATTACACACGAGTCTTCTATCTAGAAGATGAAGTCGCAATATGTAACTACTCAATATTATATCCCGGATGGTTTAACAAGTCCTACCGTTTCCTAGTATCATGTAACTCTGTGGCACATTAATTTTGAGCTTGCAGACCCCTTCACGATACTTGATTGAAAACTGTCTAAATTCATTACACTGTCTCAAGCCGACTAACCTTGTGAGAACTAACTTGCAACGAAATCGCCCAATATATACACTATATATTTTGAAATGGTCTTATTTGGTACGACACAAGTCGCTAAAAACGTCTTTACGCGAACATGCCTCTTTTTCGACAGTTATGTCCTTTAATGATGTCCCCATTCCATACGCATAGCAAATCCCTCACGAAAGTGGTTTCCAACCTTTTATGTTCTTTTGCTGTGAAACTAAATAGGCCACCAACAGGATCGCCCGGCCTTCAGCCTTGTGATATGATTTCTCCTGATGACCCTTCGCGACCCTACTGAGGATAACCTGGGAGCCTGATTTAAGTAAAGAACCTGTGGTTGGGAACTGCTGCCTTAAGACTAACTTGGCATGACGATGCCTATTGATTGGTTGATTAATCGGTTTGAAAAGATTTATCATTGCCGAACCATTCTAATGAAGCAAATGCTCACTTGCAGGATTCTAATTTCAGACGGAGAAAGAAATACAATTTGCTCAGATATCTAGCTCGTTACTTGGCGTTTAACAGAAAATATAGAGAGACTCTTAAATATAAATTTGTTGGTAAAATGCCACTCGAATACAACCGTGGGCTTTTCTAACTAAATTTTAACTGTATGTTCTGTTGTTTTTGTTTTGTTTTTTTTTCTCTCAATACCTTCAGTGTAAAATGTGAAGATTTTTGCCAGATACGTAGGATTTAAAAGTAAGAAATTCTTTATTTGCAGAATGGCGCACATGATTAATACGTTACAATGCAGCATGTATCATTTTTCACAATATAACGATAACGTCATAATGAAGCTGGCATCTGAGCTGGCTTGCGTAGTCTGGTTCTTAATCCATCGTGTTTGATTGGATTTAGATCTGTGATACGTGTAGGATTTACTTTTGTGCGGAGATGATAGACTAAGGTTTCTATGACTCGGGTAAAAATAACCTTATGGCACCGATATATCCTGAAAGATTATGAGCTGTGAGGAGCGTGAGAGACGATCATATGAAACTGTGCAAAGTCGTAAATAAGGGCTAACAATTAATTTGCTTCAAAAGTCTTTGCATAACAATACATTGGTTCCACATATACGGATAACCTCCATGCTTACATATATTTTCAACAGGAAATGACTCTACATCAATAAGAGATAAAAATCGACTCTACGGATTATCACCATCTTCATTAAGAATGTTTTTGCTTTCCGAGTATTTTCATAAGGATATAAGAATATGAATGAAAACATAAGTCTCAATTTGAAAGGAAATAGGACGTAAACTGACGCCTGTGTCTTTAAATCTGTGATGTAAGGAAACCCACGACTGTCTACATATTTCCGATGTATGAGCTATGAGCTATCACCTTTATTGAATACTGTCGAATCCATTTCGGAGCGCAATTATTTCCAAACAACAGCTGATTATGCAAAAGAAACCGAAAAGTCACTTAAATGCATTAATGTATTTTAGTTTCAACTTGTTCGTACTTCCAACGTATATGTTGCACATACATACATGCATACATACATACATACATACATACATACATACATACATACATACATACATACATATGGGAGTGAGTGATCAGTCTTGCCAAATTTATCGCTTCTTTGAGAGATCTGGCAGGTCAAATGTAGGTTGCATAAGTGACAAAAGTGGTGCAAAGTGACTCTTTATACGAAAAAGGACGCATTTTTCTTTCGTTGGCACAATTGCAGAGTTTATACCGTTAAAAATAGTTCGAGTAGTAATAACATCAAACCGCAGTCAAATTCGTTAACCTACAGTAATGCGCATCTTTTCTACAGTTATCGTGTACTTGTGAGATAATTACAGCTGATAATATGCAGATCCTATTTGCTCGAAAAATGAATTTGCACTGGTCCAAAGTACTTTAATTTTGGCAGTTATTCAAATAGCAAAAATAAATATTGACAAGTAAGACAATACCAGCTTTTGAAAGTGCAATGACTGAGAAAAAAAAGTATAAAGTAAAATTGTTATCGACTCATTTTTCGGCAATTTAGCTTTGAAGTCCAGTAAGCGAAGCTAAATGTCTTTTCAGGGGTGCACATCTAAAGGTCAAATTGTAAAGTCTGTAACTCAATCATACACCAAAATAACAATACCCAAGATACACAAAATATGTTCTAAATAGCCAGGATAACCAGTGAGGAAAACCTGAACAGTTCTGTTTCTTTAAAAGTGCAAAACTTAAGAGCGGAATATAATGATTATAAGATTTCATTGTTGGATTTCACATATTTAACATCGTGTGCATGACCTCAGACATGGATTGCGCAGGCTTCAAAACTTGTCAGTGTAGTTTATTAAAAGTCTCTTCACCCAAATTTCGATAGTCACCAAATTTAAATTTTGCACTTTATTCTCATCCTTGTTACGAATACAGGTGTCACCCCTGTGAGTGAGACAAGACTTACAAATTTTTTAATCAGGTTCTAGTATTATATTGAATAGAGGCTATTTGCCCTCAAACCTTTTCTTGCTATATTATAATTTTAAATTGTTCAATTGGTGACATTGAATCAGAATAGAGATAGGTCACGATCAGGTCGGTTATTGACAGTTTTCATGAGTTACGTGAAAGATGATTTTAAATAATAAACTACTAATTGAAATCTAATTATTGCCATTTTGACTTTATTTATAGGCATTTTCTTTATGACATACACTGAATGTTTCACCAGTAAAGTATTAAAGAGGGGACGGGGGGAATGACAAGGCGCTTGCCCCGCGCGCCAGAGGTCTTGCTGATAAAAATTAAATTGCAGGAAAATCGTTGGTGGGGCTATCATCGTCTCCCCGGGCGCCATTTACCCTTAGTACGCCATTGTGTTTCACTATATAGTAATAACTGTATTCCGCAATTAAAACTATCCATATGAAGAATCTCTAAAGGATAAAATAGTTGATCATTTACATACTCACCTGAAAGTTTTATTATTTTATTAAAGAAACATGTTAAGCGTGGAATGTAGCAGCAAAAATATCTTCTAAAATGTCAAAACCTGTATTGGAGTGCCTTGGTTATCTTCAGTAAGCATGTTTGTATAACCATCTGAGGTTCCCAGAGGGTGTGGAGAATACAATTAGGACCCATTGAATCCAGATTTCAGACGGAAAACACTTGCGTCATAAATCGTCTGTACCTCTTGAGATATAAATTTCGGTCTAGAATCAAAGTTTGAAAATACTGCAATATTTAAATCTTTGATTACAGGGAATTAAACAACAACGACAAATTTAAATCCTGTAAAATCATTTCTGAAGTTATTAATTTAGAGTTGGGACAAATTACTAATGCCATAATTTGAATTACATAGAAATTCGGACTTGTACAAAATAATTACAAAAATAAAATTGCTAAATATTATTAAATGAAATAACATCTGCTATTTCTCTTAATAGAATTCATAACTCTGGTTTACCAGGATTTCCGTATTTACTATTGCATCAAATTTTAGATTCCCCGATTATCACTTGTCCTGTATTTACTATTGCATCCAATTTTAGATTCCCCGATTATCACTTGTCCAGTATTTACCTTTGCATCCAATTTTAGATTCCCCGATTATCACTTGTCCAGATTTTGGAAGCTCTGTAAACATAGCTTGAGAGTCTCCACCCAAGTAAACTGAATGAGTCTCCACCCAAGTAAACTGAATGAGTCTCACATAAGAAACAGTATGATTTTTCTATTAGTAAACAGTAAGAGTCTCCACATAAGTAAACAATATGAGTATGAAAATAGGAAGGGTCTCCACATAAATAAACAGTATGAGTATGAAAATAGTAAGAGTCTCCACATTAGTAAACAGTATGATTCGCCACAAAAGAACACAGTATGAGACTTCACCTAAGTAATAGCATGAGCCTCCACATAAGAAAACATTAGTAAATTGTGCGAGTCTCTGCCTAAGTCTCCACATAAGTAAACATTATGACTCTCCACACAAGCAAATAGTATGAGTCTCCACCCAAGTCAATGCTGTTAGTCTCCACATAAGTTAAACGTAAGAGTCACCACATAAGTAAATAGCATGTGTCTCCGTCTAAGTAAGTATATAGTATTAGTCTCCACCTAAGTGAGCATAATGAGTCTCAACCTAAGTTAACGGTGTGAGTCTCCACCAATTTCAATTGTATGAGTCTCCACATTAGTAAATAGGACAAGTCTCCACATCAGAAAAGAGTATGAGTTTCCACCTAAGTAAATAGTATGAATCTCCACGCAAGTAAATAGTATGAGTTTCCACACAAGTAGATATTGTGTGTCTCCACCTAAATAAATAATATGAATCTCCATGCAAGTAAATGGTATGAGTTTCCACACAAGTAGATATTGTGTGTCTCCACCTAAATAAATAACATGAATCTCCACGCAAGTAAATGGTATGAGTTTCCACACAAGTAGATATTGTGTGTCTCCACCTAAATAAATAACATGAATTTCCACGCAAGGAAATGGTATGAGTTTCCACACAAGTAGATGGTATGAGTTTCCACACAAGTAAATAGTATGAGTTTCCACACAAGTAGATGGTATGAGTTTCCACACAAGTAGATGGTATGAGTTTCCACACAAGTAGATATTGTGTGTCTCCACCTAAATAAATAACAAGAATCTCCACACAAGTAAATGGTATGAGTTTCCACACAAGTAGATGGTATGAGTTTCCACACAAGTAGATGGTATGAGTTTCCACACAAGTAGATATTGTGTGTCCCCACCTAAACAAATAGCATAAGTCTCCACAGAAGTAAGCAGTATGTCTCCACCTAAGCATATAGTCTAATTATCCACATAAATAAATATTGTCTCTAGATAAGTAGACAGATTATGTCTCCACATAAGTAGACAGTACGAGTCTGCACATAATTAAACAGTATGAGTATCCACATAAGTAAGCAGTATGTCTCCACCTAAGCATATAGTATGACTCTCCCCATAAGTAAATATTATCTGTCCACATAAGTAGACAGTATGTGTCCCCACCTATGTAAACAGAATGAAGTTGATTGTTCTCCGATAATACAACGAATAGTTCTCATTACATAATTTAAATTAGAAAAAAATATAATTTGTATAATATTTTAACATATTTACATTCCATCATAATATTTGCAACAAGGTAGTCTCTTACTTGTAAGCACACAAGAAATTGCGGTTACTGGGACAGTCTTCATTTGTGAAGTCTGCAATCGTATCATGAACTAAAGCCAATATTATTGTATGGAAATGAAAATGTGAATATGAAATTAAGAGAAAAAGAAGAGAGAACATAATAAAAGGCAAAACATAGTTTATCCTGCATTTATTTATAACAACATAAAGTGTATATGTTTCTGTGATATCTTCTTTGTGGACTTTATTACATATAGAAATATCAGCCCTAAGATAGCTTGCATATTTCTGCATTCTCTTCACCTCCAGCCATTACCAGGCAAACAGAGAATGTTTCGCCTCGAAGAACCATTACCAACGATCGTAACATTATAATCTAAAGATGTCGATGTTTACTATATAAATTATAAATATTATAATGCTAATGTGGTAAATATTATATGAGTCATTGAAGGCCGACATAAATACAGAGTTTAGTAATATTTACGTAGTCTCCGCAGATCTTATCTAGATCATTAACCATCCAGTTCTATTCACGATAAAGAAATTGGAGAACGTTATTTTGATCAACAGCGGGAATAATAATCAATTAATGTCTCTCATTAGATTTCCATGCGACTTCACTGGCCTGACAAAACAATAATTCCGATAGCCGAAGACTTCAAATACAAAATTTACAAAATTTACTAACTTATAAATGTCTGATATCAGAAATATACATGGAACGCGTGAAGTATCATTAATGTTTGCAAATCAGTGTTATTTTATTCACTGTATTCAGTGTGGATGGTTAGCTTATTTCATTGGAGAGTTTGTTCCACCTTGTAGATCACGCAAAGTTTGACTGAATGGTGCCACCGCATAAACCAGTCGAAGCTCAAATGAATGGTTTCACCGTATAAGACCACTCGAACCTAGACCGAATGGTTTCACCGTATAAACCACTCGAAGCTTGAATTAATGGTTTCATCGTGTAAGACCATTCGAATCTCGACCGAATGGTTTCACCATATAAACCCACTCGAATCTCGACAGAATGGTTTCATCTTATAAACCACTCGAAGCTCGAATTAATGGTTTCACTGTATAAGACCACTCGAAGTTCGACTGAATGTTTAAGTAAAATTATTTTTCGTATTTTAGACATTTCGTATGTTAAGTAGAAAGAGGAACCAACATGTATGTCATCTACAAGGAGCATTTGTGCTAATGCTGTGCAAATGATGTCTCGTCCGGGAATACTAACTAATAAATCTTGTATAACATCCAATGAGTGGATTTCAAATATCTTCCTGTACAATTATTAGGGCAGCGCGTTTATTTCATTCCATTAGACATGATCTCATTAATCCATAAATACTAGTAGGTATCTGACAGGAAACCGAGTATACAAACATGTTCAAAAGTGAATATACAGAAAAATAAGTAAATATTTATCCAGGTAACGTAGGTAGATAGGCAGGTATAAAACAAACTAGCTATCCAGGTTACGTAGGTATATAGACAGGTATAAAACAAGCTTGCTATATTCAAATGAAGTTTACCCATTCTAAGTATGTTTTCATCTGATAGTTCTTTTCATTATTTAAGTCTTTGTGAAGATTTTCCCTATAATTCAAATACATATAAATAGTTCAGGTTTTCTTTTGTATATAGCTAGCTGGATAGCTAGCTTGTATATATGATCAAACATTCTCCTGTAGAATCCTGGAATAGCACTTCTGTGTGATGTATATTCGGATTCTCTCTCTCTCTCTCTCTCTCTCTCTCTCTCTCTCTCTCTCTCTCTCTCTCTCTCTCTATATATATATATATATATATATATATATATATATATACAGAGACAGACAGACTGACAGATAGACAGACAGACAGAGATTAAGCAGGAAATCAAATATCCCTACTTTGTTTATTTTAGCGCATTTTACATTATGTTCATTCCTACTCTTGAGACAGCTACATTAGGTACATTATACTTTCAATATTTTTCTAAGCAAACAAATCTTTTACGTCGTTATAATACATTACGTCATCGTTGATAGGGTGAGATGTAAATAGTTTCTTTACACCTATATACAATACCTATGCGCAAAAATAAATATATTTGCTATAGGATGGCACGGATAGTTGCGTGCGTGCGTGTGCACGAACATTTTAAAGATTTTTGCACCACTATATCAGGTACAAAATCATTCAATTACAAAATCAGACGTATTGATATTTCACTGTCCCAGACACATAGTTATTGTGTTCTTGTCTTCATAATCATATTTTTTGTTTGTGTTGACAGAAATATCGTTAAGGTATCTTTTCCGGTGAAGCATATCTTCTATGGTTGTTAGAAAGTAGTAAATTGCAAACAATCGATAAAACCGTTGTATATTATAGATTACTGTAACGCGCATTGTCTTCTAAACCATCTAACGACACACACTTCACAAGACTGTCAAGTGGAGAATTAAGTGAGATAACAATGTCGTACCTCGGTCGAATTGAGTAATTTTCTGCTACATATTGAATTACTACAAATGTCCGTGGGAAAACGAGGGCTTTCTTTTCGTTTCTTATATTTATATTACAGACTGAATTACTTCAGTAACCGCAAAAGGTACTGGCTCAAGGACGATTTGTGTGAGCAAGCAACGTCTCGTTACGCCCGTGCTAGTTTGCTCACACGTCAAACAAGTGACACCATCATCTGATATTCCTTTAAAAACACCATTATAATCGTACCATGAGTAATTCAAACAACATGAACATCATCATCAGCATCAACATTAACAACGGCAACAGAGACGTTATCTTAAAGTGTCACATCCTATAATCTTAGTTCATCATCGTCTTTGTCGTTGTCATAATCATTAATTATCATTATCTCTTGTACTAGTAGGAATTATAGACTTGTCCACAGTATTCCATCGAGTTAGTACATTTATCAATATTTCATTCACGATTTTGAACCATTTCCCATGCTCTTACATGTTTTCCCGCGGTCGTACATATCCCTGAGGATTGCTACTTCTTGATTTCGATCAAGCATAAACTTCATACCAGCGTCCTTAGGACGCCTCTAAATTTGTGTAGATTCTAATCCAAGTGCACCAAACGCAACCGTATGATCAATTTGGAACGTTTGGATATAATGGGAATAAAAATAAGAGAACGATGAACTGCAAACAATTCTACTGATTTGTTTGTATTTTTAAGTGCCTTTTTCCTTGATAAGGATTACAAAACAGCTATGGTTGTTTTGGTTTTATCTTAAAAACCAGTTGCATCTTCCGCTACCACAGTACTGTGACGCCACTGCTTACAAGTAGAAATGAACTAGTTACATGACAACGTCCATCCCATCATCAATAAATATGCGGGATCGACAATTTAAATGAGTCTTTAAAGTCTATCTGAAGTTAAATTACCAATTCGTCGTTAAATCCAATTTCTGACTAATGATGTAGCGGAAGATCTTGTTTTGTCCAGAACAAGGAAACGTTAAGAAAACTATCTCTGCTCGACATATTGTCAAAGATAGTCTAAAAAATTAAATAACTGCGCGAGGATTCAGCCCAGATTTTACATCGTAGTAACCAAGTTTTCATTAGCAAGGAGTGGCGCGATAGCTCTTGACATGTACTCAGTAAAAGAAGAACCCATATATAGGGGTCAGTTCGAGTTAGAATTACATTCCTTTGAAATGGGCGTCCAACATTTAAAGAATCGAGATATCTGCAGCATTAAATTCAACCTGAATAGTACTTGGATACGCAACACAAGAAATAAAATGTTTTATAATGGATATATATTATCTGTGTTTCTTTATGGGGGAAACACGGGGAATTGCAATGCTGTTAATTTTAGTCTGATAATTAAACTCCAAGAAGAAGCCACTAGAATTATTAAAAGAAAAGACTATCCACTCTCACACTATTACTTAATTTGCAAGGTCACGTGTTAATTTTAGAGTACAGTATTTTCAACCTATTCTGAGATATAAATCTTTTATAACATGGCTCCACAATATATCAAAGGGCTCCTAATTCCAGGTTCCATTATCCATTCACAAAATCTGTGGTCTAGTTCATACTCTATTCTTCATTCGACTCAATTCTAAACAACGCTGAATTAAACAGATTTTGCATTTTCTGCAGCAGCGTTTTGTAACAACACTTTATTCCTGTAAGAGCACCCTTCATAACTTTCTTCTTTCAGGTTATCTCAGATCTCAAACAAACTGAGATACCTAACTTGGATACCCACCAGCTTTCTATCTCCCAAATGTATGTATGCATGTATGTATGTATGTATGTATGTATGTATGTATGTATGTATGCATGCATGCATGCATGCATGCATGTATGTATGTATGTATGTATGTTTGTAT
>JAECUM010029726.1:0-10042 GCA_016617855.1 Megalonaias nervosa
TACTGACTGTCATTGTAGGCAGTGTGTGTACATATGTGTCTAATCCTGACTGTCCTTGTAGGCAGTGTGTGTACATATGTGTCTAATACTGACCATCCATGTAGGCAGTGTGTGTATATGTGTCTAACACTGACCATCCATGTAGGCAATGTGTGTACATATGTGTCTAATACTGACTGTCATTGTAGGCAATGTGTGTACATATGTGTCTAATACTGACTGTCATTGTAGGCAGTGTGTGTACATATGTGTCTAATACTGACTGGCCATGTAGGCAGTGTGTGTACATATGTGTCTAATACTGACCATCCATGTAGGCAGTGTGTGTACATATGTGTCTAACACTGACTGTCATTGTAGGCAATGTGTGTACATATGTGTCTAATACTGACTGTCATTGTAGGCAGTGTGTGTACATATGTGTCTAATACTGACTGTCATTGTAGGCAATGTGTGTACATATGTGTCTAATACTGACTGTCATTGTAGGCAGTGTGTGTACATATGTGTCTAATACTGACTGGCCATGTAGGCAGTGTGTGTACATATGTGTCTAATACTGACCATCCATGTAGGCAGTGTGTGTACATATGTGTCTAACACTGACTGTCATTGTAGGCAATGTGTGTACATATGTGTCTAATACTGACTGTCATTGTAGGCAGTGTGTGTACATATGTGTCTAATACTGACTGTCATTGTAGGCAGTGTGTGTACATATGTGTCTAATACTGACTGTCATTGTAGGCAGTGTGTGTACACATGTGTCTAATACTGACTGGCCATGTAGGCAATGTGTGTACATATGTGTCTAATACTGACTGGCCATGTAGGCAGTGTGTGTACACATGTGTCTAATACTGACTGGCCATGTAGGCAGTGTGTGTATATATGTGTCTAATACTGACTAGCCATGTAGGCAATGTGTGTACATATGTGTCTGATACTGACTGTCATTGTAGGCAGTGTGTGTACATATGTGTCTAATACTGACTGGCCATGTAGGCAGTGTGTGTACATATGTGTCTAATACTGACCATCCATGTAGGCAGTGTGTGTACATATGTGTCTAACACTGACTGTCATTGTAGGCAATGTGTGTACATATGTGTCTAATACTGACTGTCATTGTAGGCAGTGTGTGTACATATGTGTCTAATACTGACTGTCATTGTAGGCAATGTGTGTACATATGTGTCTAATAGTGACTGGCCATGTAGGCAGTGTGATTGTGATCTATGATTGTACCTAACTCAAATGAACTGGGTTGTTCCATTTACTGTACTTTACCTGTGCAAATTAGCCTTTTGGACTCTACCACAGCATTGTTCAAAGAACTTGACATGGCATCATCTTAGCCATTCTCAGTAAGCTGTGAAATGGATTTTTTGTATCTTTGATGTTTTAAGCGACTACATGATAATCAGCTGTATAAACTGTCTAGAGGGAAGATTTACAGGGGCTCTAATCAGGACCGTTTACTGTTTATACAGACTACATACTTTGGACACATATACCAGTAGTGGTGTTAGAAAATAAAATGTCTTTTTTGTCCCTAAGATTATTGAAAATCATGTTTTTCATGTGACAAGTCTCGTTATGGGAGATATGACATTCATGTGTGTAATAATTACTGTCCTTTCATATAGTGTATAAGTGTGTTTACATGTATGTGTAATACTGGCTGTCCATGTTGGCAGTGTACAGTTGTGTGTACATGTATGTGTAATACTGACTGTCCATGTTGGCAGTGTACAGTTGTGTGTAGATGTATGTGTAATACTGACTGTCCATGTTGACAGTATGGTTGTGTGTACATGTATGTGTAATACTGACTGTCCATGTTGGCAGTGTACAACTGTGTATACAGGTATGTGTAATAATGACTGTCCATGTTGGAATCATACATCTGTGAGTATATGTATATGTAATACTGACTGTCCATGTTGACAGTACAGTTGTGTGTACATGTATGTATAATACTGACTGTCCATGTTGACAGTACAATTGTGTGTACATGTATGTGTAATACTGACTGTCCATGTCGACAGTACAATTGTGTGTACATGTATTTATAATACTGACTGTCCATGTTGACAGAAAAATTGTGTGTACATGTATGTATAATACTGACTGTCCATGTTGACAGTACAATTGTGGGTACATATATGTATAATTCTGACTGTCCATGTTAGCATTGTACAATTGTGTTTACATGTATGTATAATACTGACTGTCCATGTTGGCAGTGTACAATTGTGTGTACATGTATGTGTAATACTGACTGTCCATGTTGGCAGTGTACAGTTGTGTGTAGATGCATGTGTAATACTGACTGTCCATGTTGACAGTACAGTTGTGTGTACATGTATGTATAATACTGACTGTCCATATTGGCAGTGTACAATTGTGTGTACATATATGTGTAATACTGACTGTCCATGTTGGATTCATACATCTGTGAGTACATGTATATGTAATACTGACTGTCCATGTTGACAGTACAATTGTGTGTACATGTATGTATGATATTGATTGTCCATGTTGGCAATGTACAATTGTGTGCACATGTATGTGTGATATTGACTGTCCATGTTGGAATCATACATCTGTGAGTACATGTATGTGTAATACTGACTGTCCATGTTGACAATACAGTTGTGTGTACATGTATAAATAATACTGACTGTCCATGTTGGTGGTGTACAATTGTATGTACATGTATGTGTAATACTGACTCCATGTTGGAATAATACATCTGTGCATATATGTATGTGTAATACTGACTGTCCATGTTGACAGTATGGTTGTGTGTACATGTATGTGTAATACTGACTGTCCATGTTGGCAGTGACAATTGTGTGTACATGTATGTGTAATACTGACTGTCCATGTTGGCAGTGTACAGTTGTGTGTACATGTATGTGTAATACTGACTGTCAATGTTGGAATAATACATCTGTGCATATATGTATGTGTAATACTGACTGTCCGTGTTGGCAGTACAGTTGTGTGTACATGTATGTGTAATACTGACTGTCCATGTTGGCAGTGTACAGTTGTGTGCACATGTATGTGTAATACTGACTGTCTATGTTGGAATAATACATCTGTGCATATATGTATGTGTAATACTGACTGTCCATGTTGGCAGTGACAATTGTGTGTACATGTATGTGTAATACTGACTGTCCATGTTGGCAGTGACAATTGTGTGTACATGTATGTGTAATACTGACTGTCCATGTTGACAGTGACAGTTGTGTGTACATGTATGTGTAATATCACAGCCTCATTCTGACCATATAGAGACTACAAACTTTTTGATATAATTAGATGTTTATGGTCATAGAATTTTAATTCACATCCTTAATTACAAATCCTCAAAACCTTTACCTTTTATCTTTTAACTTGGAGAAGCATTTCTTCTGGAGTAGTAGTTTGTCTTTCTGGTGATTTTGAATGATTTTTGCCTTTACCGTATTTGCTTCCTATGTTTTGTTTGGCACTGTATTGTCAGGATGGTGCTGATGTGCCATTAAACAAGATATATCCTCAGTAAAAGTTTATGTCAATGAAATGTTAGATTTGAACACCAGGTAGATCAGAGAATGAGTAAATTCTAAATAAAATTCATCATGGGGATAAGAACACAGTTAAACCTGTCTACATTGGACATTCAAGATGGTTTTTAAAAAATTGTTTTTTATCAACAGGTTAAGTGTATAAAGAAAATAAAATGTAGTTGTTAAATGACATCCTTTATAAGCAGGTGTCCTTTACATGAGGTCCACACAATTCATTTAACCCCTTTCATTACAATGTGTAACAAAGTGAAATAACTAACCCTGGAATTCACACTGACTTCTCTCATATGTCTTTGATTCTACAGAAATTAAAACTGCCTACAGTGTTAAAAAAACCACACTTGAATTTTAACATCTGGCATTGAAATGGTGAAAAAGAGCGAGATAAGCCTGTAGTTTACAGATGCAGATTCCTGATGATGTTATTGATTTTGTAAATGATGTATGGTTAGTAGCAGATAATAGCCTTTACAGTGTGTAATTTCTTGAAAGTCAAGGGTTTTGCATACAGTATAACATTAGAAATATAAGGTCTTTATCAGAAGACATATGTATACGTATTGTGAAGTTGGGGTTCATCAGAATGGTTTTGTAAATTGCCATCCATTGGAAAGTCCATCAAGATAGTGATAATTAAAACATGAAATATTTCGTACATGCTGAGAAAATGAATCTTCAAATGATGTTAGAATATTTGAGTAGTGGTAAACTCAAAGTGTGTAAATAGTAGTGGCATGCATTTATTTGGAATTATATGATTACTCTATTTACAGGACACTTAACTGTCCGATGTCAAAATGGGTCAGGAATTAATCACAATATTGTCCGTAGTATGAAGCAGAGGCAGTATTTATGCTCATCTGTATGTGAAAGTATGTGCATATGTGTGTATGCATGTGCATATGTGTGTATGCATGTGCATATGTGTGTATGCATGTGCATGTGTGTGTATACATGTGTATGTGTGTATGCATGTGCATATGTGTGTATGCATGTGCATGTGTGTATGCATGTGCATATACATGTGTATGTGTGTATGCATGTGCATATGTGTGTATGCATGTGTATGTGTGTATGCATGTGCATATGTGTGTATGCATGTGTATGTGTGTATGCATGTGCATATGTGTGTATGTATGTGCATGTGTTTATACATGTGTATGTGTGTATGCATGTGTATGTGTGTATGCATGTGCATGTGTGTATGCATGTGTATGTGAATGCATGTGCATATGTGTGTATTCATGTGTATGTGAATGCACGTGCATGTGTGTGAATGTGCATATGTGTGTATACTTGTGCATGTGTGTATGCATGTGTGTGAATGCATGTGCATATGTGTTAATGCATGTGCATGTGTATGCATGTGCATATGTGTGTATGCATGTGCATGTGTGTGAATGCATGTGCATGTGTGTGTATGCATGTGTATGTGTGTGAATGCATGTGCATGTGTGAATGCATGTGCATGTGTGTGAATGCATGTGCATGTGTGTGAATGCATGTACATAGTGTGTATGCATGTGCATGTGTGTGAATGCATGTGCATAGTGTGTATGCATGTGCATGTGTGTATGCATGTGCATGTTTGTGAATGCATGTGCATATGTGTGTATGCATGTGCATGTGTGTGAATGCATGTGCATAGTGTGTATGCATGTGCATGTGTATGTTTATGTGAATGCATGTGCATGTGTGTGAATACATGTGCATGTGTATGAATGCATGTGCATGTGTGTATGCATATGCACATGTATGTGAATGCATGTACATGTTTATGTGAATGCATGTGCATGTGTGTGAATACATGTGCATGTGTGTGAATGCATGTGCTTGTTTATGTGAATCTATGTGCATGTGTGTAAATGCATCTGCATATGTGTGAATACATCTGCATGTGTGTTTCATTTTATGCATGTGCATGTGTGTGAATGCATGTGCATGTGTTTGTGAATGCATGTGCATGTTTATGCAAATGCATGTGCATGTGTGTGAATGCATGTGCATGTATGTGAATGCATGTGCATGTATGTTTTAATGCATGTACCTGTGTGTTTCATTGCATGTGCATGTGTGTGTATGTGAATGCATGTTCATGTGTGTGTATGTGAATGCATGTGCATGTGTGTGTGAATGCATGTGCATATGTGTTTCAATGCATGTGCATGTGTGTGAATGCATGTATGTGTGTGAATGCATGTGCATATATGTATATGCATGTGCATGTGTGTCAGTACATGTGCATGTGTGTGTGTGCATGTGCATGTGTGTGAGTGTGTGCATATATAGTATATAAAACCTCATTGCACGAGTGATCTGTGCAAGGTTTGATTGAATTTCCACCTAGTTGTAGGGAAAGTAAGAGTGGTCCCAAGTGATACTTTATGCAAATGATACTGTATGCAAATTGCTGTATGTGCCACAATGGTGTGTACAATTATGTGCCACATGGTGTGCACAATTATGTGCCACAGTGGTGTGTACAATTGTGCCACATGGTGTGTACGTGCTGTATGTGCCACATGGTGTGTACAGTTATGTGTCACATGGTGTACAATTATGTACCACATGGTGTGTACAATTATGTGTCACATGGTGTGTACAATTATGTGCCACATGGTGTGTACAATTGTGCCACATGGTGTGTACATGCTGTATGTGCCACATGGTGTGTACAGTTTTGTGTCACATGGTGTGTACATGCTGTATGTGCCACATTATGTATGCCCAATATATTTTATACTGTTGGTCATATACAACACTGTTCACATGCAGATTCTTTCTTGTTTTAAAAATTGAAAAATTACTGTCGCAAAATGACAGATAAGCAAAAGCACTTATTTTCATTAATAAGAAATGAAATTTTTCTATTGTTTGTATCATAAAAATATATTTCATATTTCTGGATTTGGGTGGGTATTGTTGACTACTCAAAATATTAATAGATTTTTGTGTATATTTCAGGGGAATGACAGTGTGATGGATTGTATTGTTAATTCAGGTACTATCACAGTACATTCCTCGTACAATTTACCAGGGAATTCAAATGAGTTATTACAGCCTGTAAGTATTCCATAGTATGATTTAAAATAATAAAGAAATTTTCTACTGGGGACATTAAATGTATTTTATTATTGATATGACACCTTCATGATGAAATATACAAAAGTTAGTGGCCTCCTTGTGATCTACCCATCATGAACACTTAACTTGCAAATTCTCTTGTTGATGTCATGTACCTTTGTAGCCATATCTAACACAATCAGTGTCATAACTTAAAAATAGCCAATAAAACTTGTGCCCTGCCAATTATGCTATTAAATAAAGTTGGATTCTTGGATATCATTTCTTTTTTATGGACTATTTCTTATTTATGGACTAGTCTTTACTTACAGACCATTTCTTATTTATGGACCATTTCTATTATGGACTATTTCTTATTTATGGACTATTTCTTATTTTTGGCAGTTTGGCTGGTCTTGAGTTTGTTGTTTTAAGGCCTAGAAAACTGATAATTCAGGAGAGCTTTGTTGCTTGTAACACTGTATATATCCCCACTTACCCACCCTCCAACAGAACCAACAAACAAGTATTTGTTTTTAATTAGTTTGAAATTACATATTTACCTTAGATATGTTTCCCAAAATGATCATTTCATGTTTTTTTATCACTAATTTCAGTTACATTTAAGGATTGCATATCACCATGCCTATGTGGTACAGATTTTTAAAATGTGATGTTACTCTCCCTTTCTTCTTTTCATAACAGGGCTTGAATTTAGCATTTTCATACTTAAAAAATGGAAGGTAATTGGGCAAAATACAAGTTGAGAATTTAAACTCTAGACATGTTTTGGTAAGTGCTAATTTTTTTGGTGATATTCATTTGTAAACTCCATAAAGTACTTTAACATAACTTAAGCTAGATCTACACACATATTTCCAAAATGTAAAACTTGCTTTGGCATTGTTTGCTTTACCATGAGAAAAGCTGTTTAGCATATAGCCTACTACTGTGACAATACATGCACTAATATCATACGCAGAGGAAAAGGGCATAACTATTATATTTTCATGTGGAAGCAGGATGTCTCTTTCGCATCCAAACATGTTCACAAATATGGAAATATTTCTTCTGAAATTATCTGAACTTATAGAAAATCTTTTGCACTGTCTGCTCTAATGGCTTGCTTTGCTAGCATTTTTTGTAGGAAATGTTAACACAGATATTTCTTTGTATTGTTATCCAGACTATCCCCTAACAATGAAATGGTTGTCCCTAATATGTTATTGCTGGTCTGGTGAGGCTCATTGGTTATGAACATCTTACAGTTTATAACTATAAGCTTGAACATGTGTGATCTGTATTAGTTTGGTGCTACATCATTAATGCACTCAGCACAGCATAAAATAATGGTCCCTAAAAATACCTGAGTGTACTAATTTTGGAAATGCAGGATATTGGTCTTACAAAGATGATTCAGTAGTTGTGATTAATAGTTGTGTTAAATTATTCAAATCTTTCATTTTTCTTCATGGGAAAATTCTAACTTGGTAACTATCCATTCAAACCATAGGTACCTTGCAGATTTCTACTAGTTCTTTTTGAATTGCTCAAATTATAGCTGTGGAATTTTCAGTGGTTTTTTAAAAACCTTTGTAAAAATTTATTTTTCTGTTTTTCATCCTACATTGGTATATGGGCATTTATTGAGGCAAATGTTCAAAATTGAAGTCGTGCTTCCTGATGTCTAGTCATAATTGAATGTAACAAATCTGGTTTCTTGTTGGGTTTTGTGTGGGAGGGGGTCAGTTCCAATAATACTTGGGAGTGGGGGTCCCATGCTCTACAAATTCATTGCCAGCAATTGTGAAGACTAAATACTTTATTTGATTGAGTTTTCCAAACAAATATGAACAATGAATTTTATAAGATTTTTTTTTTTTTAGTCATTTGTATTTATTGCATTTTTGGGGGTTGGAATCACGTACTATAATTTGTATGCTCATTAAAAATTAGATGTTAGTTATTATAAGGTAAAAGCAATTCAGTTGTGGATGTATATTTTTATTCCAAATACTAACAAAAATTACACTCGAAACTGATCACAGAGTATTGTAGTTACTGTTTACTCTTCAAGTGATGGATTATCATATCATATCATATCATACTGCTTGCAGACTATTAGAGCAAATTGTGATACTACTCAAGGACTCCAATAGAGCAATGTCATACTTCTCACTGACTCTAATAGAGTTGTCATACTGCTCAGTGGCTGTATTAGGGTAATGTCATACTGCTCAGGGACTCTAATAGAGTTGTCATACTGCTGAGGGGCTGTATTAGGGTAATGTCATACTGCTCAGGGACTCTAATAGAGTTGTCATACTGCTCAGGGGCTGTATTAGGGTAATGTCATACTGCTCAGGGACTCTAATAGAGTTGTCACACTGCTGAGGGGCTGCATTAGGGTAATGTCATACTTCTCAGGGAAATTGCTTTAGGTGACTATATATACACTGTATATTGATTGTTTGATTTCATTCCTATTTCCAGAATACGTTTGGCATAACTAGTAAAAGTGGAAAAGTAGAAAATGGTGTTCTAACATGCAGTTTTTCTCGTGTGAGAAGATTTGATTTAGTGTCCAGTGGAAAGAGAAAAAAGAGGGTTGCTTCTTCTGTAGACAATTTCTTTGACCTTGACATGGACTGGTACCTGTTTTTAGCTGAAGGGAACACAGATGGAGCCACAAGTGGGTATTATGAACTAATCCAATTCTGAGTATATCTGAGTTTTATATTGTTCTTCAACTTTTTCTACATCTTTAATGGTGAAATTAATAAAACATATAATTAATACTTTGTTTAAATTTAACTATGTTAATCTAATTTAGTTATTGTTATCTTTCAGTTGCAAATACATTGATTGACTGACTTACTTGAAAATATTAGGGTGTTTATATAAATTTCAATACTTTAGGCTCATAATTTATGACAAAATTTGGAAATAGCTAACAGCGCAAAAGAATGTTTTATTCCATTGTGCAATGGTGTGTGACAGATGTTTTTTTAATAACATTTTCCCACCTAATTTAATTCACCCTCCACTTTAGATTCTCATATTTTGCTGGTAAGCATTTGTAAATCAGACAATTAGCAATGTCACATGAAACGTGCAAATCATAAAGTACTTTCAAACCTTAAGGTCTTTAAGTTTGTAGTAAGTTCTTATGTGTGCCTATTATTTTCCACATTGTTCATTGGATTATCATGTTTGTGTCAATTACATTTTCCACATTGTTCATTGGATTATCATGTTTGTGTCAATTACATTTTCCACATTGTTCATTGGATTATCATGTTTGTGTCAATTACATTTTCCACATTGTTCATTGGATTATCATGTTTGTGTCAATTACATTTTCCACATTGTTCATTGGATTATCATGTTTG
>JAECUM010029727.1:0-26558 GCA_016617855.1 Megalonaias nervosa
TGTTTATGCTTACTCGTTCGTTGGTGTGGATAGTATATGGGGGTGTGTTTTATGCTTGCTCGTTCGTTGGTGAGGATAGTATAGTGTGTGTTTTATGCTTGCTCGTTCGTTGGTGAGGATAGTATATAATATGTTTTTTTCTCATCCCGATTGTGTGAATGGTATGTTTGTGTGTTTTATGCTTGCTCGTTCGTTAGTGAGGATAGTATATTGTGTGTTTTATGCTTGCTCGTTCGTTGGTG
This sequence comes from Megalonaias nervosa, assembly GCA_016617855.1. NCBI lineage: Eukaryota > Metazoa > Mollusca > Bivalvia > Unionida > Unionidae > Megalonaias > Megalonaias nervosa. The sequence goes on from JAECUM010029727.1 coordinate 243, forward strand.
TGAATAGTATATCATATGTGAAGTGAGTGTAAGGCATGTTTTCCTTCACGTCCGTGCTTGAAGTATATAAAGGCATAGCGTTCGTCATTCGCGCCATTCTACACAGAATAAAAAGGAACAGAAAAATGGATTTAATCAACAAGTTAAGAGATAGTTGGTGCTGGATGGTAGATGGAGTCTATGTAGTGGAAAAACTTCAAAAGGAGTGGAGGTTTCAAGTCAGCCTAGACTTTATGACGAGACTCAAAGCAGCAAGTTATCATTTGCAAATGATAATAATGGAAGAAGCAGATAAGTTGAGAGGTTTCAACTATCCAAAATATGTGAGAGTAGGAACCTTGAAGAAGATTTTGGATATTGTCGTTGAATTGGAATCTTTTTTGGAACGTATCTTCTATTTAACAGAATGGCCTTTTGTCAAAAAGGGCTTAGACAATATCAAGAAAGCGGAAGACCTAATGAGAAAAGTATTGAAAGAAGAAGTGGAAAAGATCAAGGAAATGTGGAAGAAAGAAAGAAAGGACAAAGAAAACCAAAAAAAGAAAGAAGAGTTTCAGAACCTCAATCAGAACTGGATGAAAATCCAACAAAAATTCAGAGCTCTCGGACATCCTGACTGGATGCCCGAAGAAGAAAAGAGAAAGAAGAAAGGAATTATTGGGAAAATCAGGACATGGTGGAAGAACTGGAGAAGATAAAAGAAGAAGAACCCAAAGGCCCTTTTCAGGGCCACTTCCAATACCTCGAAAAGATCTTAATTTTCATTTTATCTCCACCCTAAACGAATATATATAAAACCCTTCCTCTACTAAAAAAAGAAACACGAACGCTCTTGATTCATGTTTGTCTATAGCCCTCTCTCAGGTAGCCTGACGTCACAGTACTTCTCTTTTTGCTACATTGTTACCAGTATGACGTCATGCCACCTGTCGCTTATCGCTCTACAAACCCACAGTCTCCTAGTCGCCGCTCTACAAAAATTTCCATTGACGCTATACAGGCCCAGGGTGTTCTAGTCCCTCTACTCCATTTTTCCATTGACGCTATACAGGCCCAGGGTATTCTAGTCCCTCTACCTAATTTTCCATTGACGCTATACAGGCCCAGGGTGTTGACCTACTTTCTTGACGCTATACTGGCCCAGGGGGGGTCTGTAATGCTAATTCCCATTGACGCTACGGTAACCCACTATACTACTCCTATGTATCTATTAAAATCTGACATTTATATATTAAATCTATATCAGAACACGTGTTGTTAGGGTCTTGGTGGTGGAAAGTTTTGGCAGAAGGTGGGATCAACTTTAGGGTAATTTCTTTGCAATTAAACAGATACAAAAAGATAGGAGAATAGTCCCAAACGTTTAACGTCAATAATTAAAGTATTCGTTTCGTAAATCAGATGATCCTGCAGGTGCTGAAGATAAAGTATTCGTTTCATGAAACAGATCAAGTTTGATGTACAGTCGCTCACATAAACATCGGTGACAAAGAGTCATGCGACCACGCCGGAGGCATTTACAGCTGCAAATTATTGAATCTGGACTGGGTTTTGCAAGCAGTTCATTTGTAAAATCTGATTAAGAATAATACTGTTTAGTTATGGGAGAGGAAAGAAACAGAGAAAACTCCCGACTGCTGGAAGATACATCATCTGCGAGTTACGGTCCTGTTACTATGTCATTTACAACGAATGGAGATAACACCAGTAATGACAGCGGGTACACGGAGTTATTACGAGGCAGTGTGCCTTGTCCCACATGCAGGGGATTGGGATACGTACCAAAAGGTACCATGCATAATGGTTATATTTGATATGTTCTTAGTCGAACACGAATTTAATCCCAAGGCTTGGTTAGATATTGGACATGAAAATTGAAGCACCAATTTTTGCGAGTAAACCAAGTTATTTTTCAATGGAGATGTATCCAGGAATAATAAAAATGAAGACTCAGCTGTCTCTGTGATGCAGCTCAGCGTGATTTCAGGACATGAAAGGGGTGGGCAATTCTCAAAATGCATTTTTGTCAATTTTCAGAAAAACATGGTCCAACTTATTGTTATGAAAATGAACACAGTCTGTAACTCTTGATAGTGCCAAGAACATGTTTATAGCTTCAGTTTTAATTAGGACAAATAATGAAAGCTATAGCATGTCACATTTGTCGTCAGCCTGCTGAGGAATGCATGTACCCTTTTCCCGACCCCATATTTGTTTTCATGAAATCTAACTGTTGGACCTTCATTACAACTGTTTGATATGTTTGTATAAATTTTTTCAGCAGAATATAGCCATGCATAATAAATACTAAACTTCAGAAATGAAAAATATTTGTAAAGGGGGCCAAAATAAGGGGGAAGTAACTCAATGGCCCTTTTCCTATTACCAACAATGCAATAAAGTAAACTGTTGGCAACATATTTTTTTTAAAAAAAACCTTCATAAAAGAAACTTGTATGTTAGTATCACTATGGGTCTAATAGGTCTTATTTGACTTGACTTGAATATAATCTTTATTTTAGAATTAATTTATTTTAGAATTAATATAATCTTTATTTTAGAATTAATTGCTTTAAATCCATGATCAAGCTTGAACAACTTAATTTGATACCCAATTTAAGTGCTTGGTTATAGACATTGATTTTGGTAGTTGCATAAAAGTAATGTCATGCACAAAATTAGCATATTTTTTCAATTAAGAAATGAAACACAGACTGCAAACAGGTTTTAAAATACATTTTATAAAGTGTCACATCTGCTCAAGTCAAGATTACAAGAAGATCAGTTTGAGTTGGTACCTTCAATAGAAAAATAAATATTGCATTGATAGTTTGCATTTATATTTGTTGACGTTTGATTATGTACTGAAGGTTTCTAGTAGAGAAGAATAGGAAATATGCGAAACAAACCCAAATCATCATTTACCTCATTCTTTGTCATTTATCTGTATTATTTTGAATATAGCTTTGTAGGACTAAATTCATACAGGTATAATCTTGCCATGACACCGTTCAGTGAAATAAATTGAATACATACATTTCAAGAGAAGAACCATAAACACTATTTTGTTTATCTGAATGAAAATCAATATATATATATATATATATATATATATATATATATATATATATATATATATATGAAATAATCTCAAGAAGTTATCTTATTAAATTGAGTTTCACACAATAACGCCGTTGACCGACAATGGTGTCAGTGCGCTAAATATTTGATGGATAACTTGGCCTATGCACCGGTCATTGCAGATAAGGCAGAAATGACCAGATAGGACTCCTGAATTGAGGCTTCGTATGGTAAATAGAGGTTACTCAGAAATATAAAATATACATTAATACATTCAGAAGGGTTGGCAGCTTGAGACCTACTATGTTTATGATTATTACCTCCTATTAATGTATGGAAATAAAAATTTTAAAATTTTCAGCACCTCGAAAAAAAACTTAATTTTCCATCCATGGGGCACTTAGTGCCATAAACATATATCCGGATGTTTATTCTGTTGGGTTCCAACATTTTTACATTCAGAAATTCCAAATTTATCTCAAAATATGCCATAAAAGCAGACCACTGTTCTGGAACTTAAGTGACCACAAAAAACGGGAAGCCAGAAACAGTTATGCCCCCTCACAGTCCTATATCTAGCTTGGTCACATTAGTCCTACAGTGTATGACATTGACACTGATGCAATGTTTTGGGGGTTTTACATTGTAGGACTAATGGTCATGTAGGCACATTTACTAAAACTTAAACCTAAAATAGTTTAACCAAACTCTTTCCAGTCCTCAATGTTGAATGCTCTGCACTTAAATGTTATCAAGTAATTTCGGGATGAAATAAATTTTTGTTATTGCTTTGGGCTTTTACAGTGGAAGCTAGATCATATAGTAATTCCCACACCCTCCAGTTTGTTGTTGTTTTGCATTTAATGTTGTTTCTCAGCACAAAGTAAGCTATTCATGGCAGCCAGTATAACAGGTAGAGGAAGAAACTGCAGAAACCCCAGTAAGAACCACTGACCCACGGGGAGCTAGTGGCAGCTTTCTCACATACCCAGACTGGTCAAGCCTGAGACTCAAACCCATGCAGACAGAGGTGGGATGGCAGTGATTGATAAAGGCAAGCACTTTAGACCACTCTGCCACCTGGGGCCCCTACATTTTGTACCCCACTATCAATTCTAAAGACAAAGGGCATCAGGTTTATAAAAAAACCCACACAAAACTAAGTCATTTCATTCATAACTTCTAACTTTATTGTCTCCAGGGGTCCCAGATGCTTTAAACTTCTTGGCATTTTGAATAAAACAGGAGTTTCTTTAGTAGTACTGTCATATTTGAATGGATGACTCTATTCTTTCATGCAACAGATGTGATATAATTCATTGTCTTGGATAATCCAGGGATGGTGACAGCAATGTCACAAATTTGAAAATTTTTTTTTTACTTATTAGCAACAAAATATACCATCTGGCGATATTTTTGGCAACAACAAAATTTGGCTGTTTAAACTTGTATATACAATCTTGGGTTATACATAGAGAAATTCAAAGGCACCATGAAGAAAGCCGCAATCTTGGATATGAAATGCACTGGAATCTATCTGTTGTTACATAAATCCTTTTGTTCATATTGACAAATGCATCTTACCAGCACAATTTTACATCATAATCTGCTTATGCAGACACCTGGCCTTGGTACTGTATGCAGTGATACGCTGAGATAGTCATGCTCCCGGATTGGCATCAGTTGATTAACCTCCAAAGGCGGGAACAGTAACCAACAGACCATTTCTTTTTTTAAAAATGTACCCAAAAAATTTAGTTTTGCTGAAGCATCAAAGAAAACTGATAACCTTTGAAGCACCGATCATACTAAGCAAAAAGACAATAAAAGAATCGGTCTCAATCAATCAAGGTTACCTCTTACAAATTTCACTTCTGTGTGAAATTTGATATTTTTTAAGCCCCTCCCCCTCATCTCAGCATCTGCTATAGTTGACATTATTTCCTTGGTCACAGAGATATAGATAAATGGTTAGTACTATATTATGAAAATGGCAACATTTTTTATCAGTTGATGACAAAGTATGGATGTTGGCAAATTTTTGGGTGACAACTTTAATAATGACAGTGCCATCCCTGATAATCTCAATAATTCCATAAATTTTGGAGTTATATCTCTTAAAATGTATATAGAAATATTATTTGTTCAGTTTTTTAAATAGAAATATTAAAACATGACAATGTAAATACTGAAATGGACTTTTCTAGAAACTAGCAAAGGACTGGTTTGTCAGCTTGTTTATGTCTCCATTTGATTAGAAATGCCAACAGGTTAACTGCATTATGGACTCCATGGTAACAACCAGGTTAAGAATTATAAATTGTTAAATGAAATATTTAAGTTTTGAGAATTTTTAAAAAATAATTTTGATGTTTTTTCATTTTCTAAATCAGTAGGGCGGTACCAATAAACAGGAGGTATGTGAATACTATAAACTGGGTCAAGAAAAGAGGACTTGAACTCTGTCTTAATAAATAATAATGTAGTATGAATATATTGCTTTCACTGTGACATCACAGCGCTCAACAGTCAATCCGGTTCGTACTGGATAACACATTTATGTTTGCCTCATATTTTCTCGAGTGTGTATGCTTACAGACATTGCTTAAAAAATCTGATAGCCCGATGCACTGGGCCCTCTAAATTTAGATCGGGCTTGTCCTGTATTCTAAGTGAGGTGCCCATCAGGCTTGTAAAAAACAATTTAATTTGCCTGAGAAAACTTTGATTGCATTGATGAAATGTGTAAATATATTTTCAGGATGTTGACATAACCTGCATAACACGGAGCAATCAAAATCAGATCACAACTGTCCTACATGAAATTGAGATGTGATTTTAATCAAATTGAAGCATGGCATGTCAAGATAAAAGTATGATTACTCCCAAAACCCCTGACACAGTTGTGTTTTAGGAAAACACAATTTTCAGTAATCTTCGAGAAAAAAAGAACAACAAAAAAAACCCCGTCAGTATATGCTCATTACATGTAGCATGTTTAAATGGTAAACAGTCATGATTGGAGCGGATGTAAAACTATCCCTTAGGCAGTTTAAATAGTGGCAATTAAAGGCAAAGAGGTCAAGTATAAACCACCATTTCACATATTAATTGGCTGACCACTATGGTGGCCTAGTGGTTAGAGTGTCCGCCTTGGATGCAGGTGGTTGCAGGTTCGAACCCCAACTGAGTCATACCAAAGACTTAAAAAATGGTGCTAACAGTTGCCTTGCTAGGTGCTCGGCATTAAATAATTAGTGTTAGGACTGGTTGGCCTGGTGTCATGGGTGGGACATCATGTGACGTTTCTGTGGCATGATGCCCCAGTACTAGACATAACTATAAACTGCCACACTGCAGATGTCATAGCAATATGACTGAAAAATTGTTAATTTAAAGCTAAGTTAAAAATCCAAATTACACACACACACGCTTAATTGGCTGACAGTAGCTAGTGAGATGTGTTTGAAGGCTGCAGTGGGTGAGTACATTGTGCTAATTTGCATAGGTTGGATCAGGAAGTGGAACAACCCATTATAGGTCAATCAAAGAGATGCTAGATGCGTCTACAAGAACAAAAGTTATTAAATATTATTGCCTTGAATGAGAATGTTTAAGCCATATGTATTATATTTTTGACAGGTTTATGAACAGCTGCAGTTTTTCTTAGAAGTCAGATTTTGCTGCATATACAGAATGCAAATTGTGATTATTTCAGTTGTTGGAATAGTGTTCGAGTGTAATTCATTTTTGAAGCCATTTTTAAAAGCAATTAAGTATCAGCAATTGCCCAGCAAAAATAAATTTCAGAACTCTTGGTTGGTGGAGTTTTACTTCATGATGCATGCTAGCACAAAAAAAAATAAAAAAGTAAAGGGTAGGGGCTATTGATTCTTTGCACATAATGCAAAAAACACATCAGCTCGGTTCTTACCAGGATTCACTCAGAAGTTTGAAGACCAGGAGCATCCAGTCCCTAGTTGTGAAGAACAGTAATGACACTTGCATTACATTCAAACCCTATTGAATTGTAGCTATTGCAATGATGTGTGAAAAAATATAATAATATTTAAAAAATGGAAATTTTGGGCATATGGAAATTGGAGTCTGGGCTTGTGAAATTTCAGTCTGGACTTCTGAGTTTACTTAAGTCAACAAATCTTGGCCTGTGTCTAAAAATAATTTTCTTTGAGCACTGACAGAGCTGAATAAAGTGAATAGATTAACCTTTAAAAGAGGGTGCAATCAAATTTTTTAAAATGACACTCATTACGGAAATAGTTTGATATCTACATGATGTGTATCACTTTACCATAGTTAAGTCCTACATCATTACATTTCTGATGCAGCCATTCTTTGAAATAAATTTCGAATGTGGCCACCCCATGGAAGAAATTTACCATATGTGGTTTAACTTACCACACAAAGTTTTGTATTGTTACTTACAATTAACCTACAGTTAATACATGTACTATATATAATAGCACTAGGGAGGGCACCTGCCTTTTCTCCAGTGGCCTGTTTAAGAATCAACACAAACATCTCTAGCTACCCTCTAGCTATGAAGTGATTCTGTTCATGTACCTTGTAATGGTGCAAATAAAACTGTTGTCAAATAGAAATAGATCACAAGTAAAAAATGAAACACCTAAGTAGTTAAGTTTTTTAGGAAGTTTGCTTATGATAAAGTTACATGTATTAAACCTCTGTGAGGTAAAATATATTGGTATGTTGATATTAACCTTGACAGATAACATGAGATCCTTACTGTAATTTGCTGTCCAAATAAGGCTTGCTATACCATACTTGGATATTATTTGATATGCTGTCCAAATAAGGTTTGCTATACCATACTTGGATGTTATTTGATATGCTGTCCAAATAAGGCTTGCTATACCATACTTGGATATTATTTGATATGCTGTCCAAATAAGGCTTGCTATACCATACTTGGATATTATTTGATATGCTATTCAATACATGCCATATTTACCATGATATGTTTGATTTCTAATGAAGGATTCAGTTTCCTTATATGGCACACTGAAAGATGAGGCTGAAAACGGAAGTAGTTTTTAGATGAACTATATGGCAGATGGTCCAACAGAAAATTTTATATGAAGAAGATAATGTTCTTTTGTGTTTCTACATTGAAATTTGGCAATTCTGGCATTAAATAAGAAGAATATTTAATTTGTTTCAGGACACAAACTTTCTGACAATATACAAACACCTTGACTGTACTCCATAATGGTTTTATAAAGAAATGAATCATGGATACACAAAAGATACAAAACTTATTCCTTTTGTTCTTCATTTTTAAAAATGTATAACCTGTCTGTCACAAGAGGGTCTCTAACACAGTTATATTGTTTGCATTTCAAACCAAACAGGAGTTTATTTGCTAACACGGCTACCATATTTGCATGAGTGAGCATATTTGTTCAGATTACAGGAATAATATTTTCTTCCATTGACCTTATGCGAGATGATAGATCGCTCCGCCTACCAAATCACGTGACATGACTCCCTGCTAACCTCGACAAACATGCGGTATTTGGCAAAGAAAAATGTTTCAGTTTAAGTGAAATGTTTATTGAAAATGATTTGTATTCTTAAAAATGGAAAATTTCAAAGTTGCATAAATTATACTGCAGTAGACGATATTTATATTTGTAGTTCAAGTTTGTATAGTAATAATCTAAGTGTGTTATTTCAGTAAATAATAAAAGTAAATTTTAAAACTGCTCGATAACTTATTCATGTACAAGGAAATTTGCACCAGAAGATGCTAATGTATTTAGTATATAATCTTATTCATATTAATTTTATCTGGCTTATGTTCATGCTGCCTTGGAAGTAAATGAATTAAACATTAATAACAAAATTATAAATAATTACTGTTTAGAAGTATACTGTTGTACATAACAATTTTAAAGTTCTATGTTCGTCGAATGGCTAGTAGTATTTGACATTGAAACTTCCACTTGATATGAATGCAAACAAAATGGCAGGTTACAAATTAAAAATAAATGAATGAAATATGTTTATTTTGTGCATTTGTATGTTCTTAATGCATTTCATATTTAGAATCTCAGGATGAGTTCAGACTGCTGATGTGATAGTTGAATATTATAATAGGAATGTGTATTATGATATGCATTATAGAAGTTTTGTCTTGCAGTGTCTTCCCTTGTACAGAACAGCTTTCTCCCCAAAACTACCTCACCCTATTGGATCAGATTTGAAAGGGTAGGGACCTAGCATGAACACCTTTCACATGCATAAACAGATACCAGTGCTGTGTCTAGTCTAGTTGATGTGTAGAAATGCAGTAAAACATGTCAGGTACCACCAGTTTCTTTGAAATAGATGGAAATCATCCTGACTTGCATGTTTTACAACCCATGGCACCTTACTATAACATTTGTCTGTTCGAGCAATTTATCCCATGTGAGGTATATTAAACCTCTCTGATCCACTTTGTATTGTTACATATATCAATATTGTGTGTGTTAATTTTCATGATTATAGATTGTATGAATCATTTAGTAAATAACATTAAATACTAATTTTCTTAATAGTTGTGGGTTTGTAGTTTAAGATGAGGTCATTTTAGTAAAAATATTACACAGTTTCACAATAAAAGTTGACAGTGTTGATGAGATGAGTTCATGTCAAGGATTTTCCTAAAAAAACTAGGCTGATCTAATTCACAATTGGCCATCTGCTAAAGTACATGACCTTAATGACAAAACTAGATTGAGTCCAAAATGATTATTTGACCCTCATTGTGCTTCTTAAAGTGTGTCATAATTTTTTTATATACTGGTAAGTGTGATTTGCTGAAAATTAGCTATCCTTAGCAAAAACATCAGTCTTAGAGGAGACAGATGCTGTAATTGTGTGCAGTTCAGTTAAGAGGATTTAATTTGTTTTCATTGGAATTACAAAGTGTTCAAACTTTATGATTTAGTAACTGTTTTGGAATGACTGAGAATTCATTTAAGTACATTCTTGGATAATATGATTATGATTCATCAAGACTTTTGGCACATTGGCACAATATATTGGACTTCATTCAGAATACCTGGAACTCATTTGGCATACTATACCTTTGGACATGTGATAGAACTTTTATGAATATCTAGGATTTCATTCACCATACTGTAAGTTATTTTTAATTTTTCACTTTCTGTTTTATGGAATAAAGTATTTGTTCAATGTTAGAAAACTTTTTGGTTTTTGCTCTGTTCTGTTATTTAGTTTCAGATCATGGAGCTGTAACAGTATTATTATTCTTTTTGTTCATTATGTTGTTATTATTTTTTTTATTTTTGCAATAGTAGTTATTGTTGTTATTCTAGTCCTTTCCAAGATTTTAAATTCCACAGAGTATTGGTCTTTGATTGTGCCTGACTATTGCAGTCATATATACTTAGCATTTCTTGTTGATTCATTCTCTTACCCCATTTAGGTTGAATCCTTCATTCAAAAAATTTGATCTGGGACACCATGTCACCAATTCTATATTTTTAGTAATACTTTCATTCATTCTTGCAGAGGAAAGGAAAACTTGATTGCTTTATTGTACATTTACCTCATGAAGAGGAAAGAAAATTTAATTGCATTATTGTACACTTACATCATGAAGAGGACAGGAAAATTTAATTGCATTATTGTACATTTACATCACAAAGGTGAAAGGAAGATTTAATTGAATTATTGTATATTTACATCACAAAGGTGAAAGGAAAACTTAATTGCAATATTGTACATTTATGTCATGAAGAGATATAACTTGTTAAATTAGGAATGCTTGTGGACAGTTCCCAGTGCCTTATCTTGGATAATAATTCATTTATTTAAAATTACCAAACTGGCCATATGGTATCATCCTTGTGTCTGGTATACATCATGCGTCTATCTTCCATAAGCAATTTAAACCAATCTTGTTTCTCAGAAAGTTTTTAGAGGGTATGAAAAAGATGGCCAATTTAGTTCGTTAAGTAACTTGCATGGTATGTCTGGAGCAAAATTGAAAAGACTCTCTATAGTTCATATATACACATGTATAGGAATTATTAAATAGTAAGTTATGTTGCTATAGTTATTTCATTGTTGAATTTCAGAACAAGAGGGACAACTTATTGCACTGATTCCATTAAGAGACAAAAGACTAAAGCCTCGCAGAACGTAAGTTTGATAGCTTTTTGTTGACCCCATCGTTAGATTTCATTACTCTCAGAAATGTGTCAGAGTCTGCTTAGTACCTCTCAGTTACTGAAAAGCACAAGAAAGCTAGAACTATTGATGAATCTCTGTTGGTGAATTATATTTTTTTTTAAACATGGTTTTGAATTTGAATAATTTATATCTCCAGAGTTTAGTCTTCAGACTTCAAGTGGATGACAGGTCAGACTTTATATATGAAGCTTTTGTTCTTTGTTTTAAGAATTTGAGAAATTAAATTTATCAATCTGCATTTCCATACACACAAATCAGTGAAACAGTTTATGTTTTATACGGTTGTTTAGTTTTTGTTTTATTGGCTTTACTGTACAGATAAATGTATGTCATTAACAAAGTATGAAAGAATAATTATGTATAAGGTACATAAAATACTTAGTGACCCCGCTCTATGTAGCCCACTGTTAGGGTTCTAAAAAGACATGCACCTTCAGGTTTCGACTTATGGAATTTAAATTTTACCCATTTGTGATGCATGAAAATTTCAACCTGTGAGTTTTTATGATACACATTGAATTTGGCCAGAGCAGCAGTATTAATTATACTCTGGCATAATTTCCTACTAAGTGTACAATGTCCATAATAAATTTACTGATTGTGCCATGGACTGTCATTGCTAGAATACTACTTATATGCCCCTATGTGAAATCAATATGAAATGGGCATGGCCAACACAGACCTGCCAACCCTCATGATTTTGGCATGAATTTCATGACTCTCGATAATGTTCACAGATTCACGCCGCATGCAAAAATATCATGAATTCCTGATTTCTCAATTGGCTTAAATCTGGAATAAAATAACTTTTATTCCATTAAGTGCTAGTAGTAAAGATAGCAGTAGTTGTCACTGATTCCAATAATGGTCCTGTATTGCTATAGTCGCGATGTTAGTAGAACTATATCCATTTGTTACAGTTTGCCCTGTAGCAAGCATTGTAAAGCATATAGTCTATATTTAGAACAGCAGTTTTACAAATACTCGTGAAGAAAACGGGGGCCCAACTGACTTTTTTTCAAATTGGCACATGTACATACCCATTGTAACTGTAATATTTTTAAAACAAACTCTAAATGAAGAGAGCTTTTTCGAGTGTAGGAATGTTTGAGATATTGAAAGATTAGCATATATTGTAATTTGCTTGAGTTCATATTTTTCCACGCATGCGCCAACACCACTAATCGTTAACAATTTGACATTTCATTTTCTGGACTAGTACCTGCTCATAATTAAGCTACACTACACTTAAAATGTTTACACCTCCAAGGAAGAAGATATGTATTCCACAAAAAGTGAAGCATAGATTAAGTACATCAGAATTGGCCTTGCATTCAGCCACTAAACATCGATGTACATTATGTTTTTTGCACAGTAGTGTGCCACGAATTTTAGATTTGGGAATGTGCCCAGGGCTCGTACCATTGCTTACATTTACCTGCCATACATGTACTATATAATAATATTATTACATAGTTCATGTATGACAGATAAATTGTAAGCAGCAATATGAGCCCCTGTGGGCATGTGGCAGAACAGTGAAAAAGCACACTGCTAGCAAAGAGCATATACTGGATATTTGGAAAATTAAGAGCAACCCCGTCCCCAGCAGATTTCAGCTCTGGAGTACTTTAAGCCACCTACTAAAGTCCTGCAAGCTACCAATGTTGAAACATTGTTTGTAAATTTTCTTGCTGAATGTATCCTGCCTTTCTCAGCTGGGGATCAACAACAGTGACAATGAAAGTATTTCATTGTAAGGAAAAATAAGAAACTTAGTGCCTCCTTAGATGTTGAAAATTTGCAGCAATGTTACTCACCAAGATCAACCACCAGGCAAGAAACCTGAACTGTTTTGAAAACAAATTTACGATAACCCAATTGAGGAAGTTCAAGTCAGCCATAGAATCATGTGACAAAAAGTGTGAAGTTTGTGCACATCAGTAAATTTGGCTGCAAATAAATTTGTACATATAATCGGTATAACTAATATGTTTTAGTTTTATTTTGGGATTTTCATATAATGCAGTACTGACCATCAGAGTGGATGAAGCTAGTGTCATGGTATAATTTTTCACTAATCGTGTTCAAAATTCACTAATTTTTATCACTCTTTTCACTAATTGCAAGTCTGGCAGGTTGGCAGCTCAGCCAACAGGTCACTGATGTCATGCTTAGGTGGACATAGCTGAATCAAGGTTATATTGTTTCTTTATTATCTTTGGCATTTTTGATAGTGGAAGAGGTAGTCAATTCTAACTTGATTGCATTAACTTTTGAATCAAATATAGGTGTTTGATTGCCTGTGTACATGCATGTGAGTCTACCCTTTTAAAGGCCGTCTTCTGCACATAGCATGTTTTTGCTACAATCTGTCACTTTTGAAGAATAAAAAATCATTTTTCTAAGACAAAAATAATCAGTATATTTTGCATATTGCCCCCATATTACTGTAACAAGTGGGAAGCAGTCTACTGGAGACCGGAAATATAATACCAGTGCAAATCAGATGTGTAGTAATCAGGTTACGAATGCTGACACGTGTACACAAAAAGCTGTTAATTTATTACCTGACTTTTGTGATCGGGAGAGTTGAGGCCATATACGGATGATTCATGAAGTGTTATATGTAAGGTGGTTCATGATGGCTTTCAAGTCTTTTAATAAAAATCAGCTGACCTTTGGTTTTGTATTGTATAATTGTTCTTGCATTGCTCCAGACACTTATATAGGAATATTTAAGGGACCTGGAAGGTGATAACACACTTTAGTTCAGTTCTTTTCCAGATTCCTAAAATTATGCTTTCTCCAAATACCCAATAAAACCATTAAAATATTTAAATAAACACTGGCTAAGAAATATAAAATTCAGGAGTACATCCCTTGTCCAGCTCTGAAATATTTACCTTAGGATGAACAGGACTTGGAGGAGTATTAGAGAGCACTTTAAAAACCCAGCCAGAAAACATAGCATGGTTGTCTTGTGATTGCCACATTCTAATGCAGATAGGGAGAAGAAATCCTCCATTCTTTTCAAAAGTAATATTTTTCAGGGGGAAATCAGGACCAGAAAACAATTGAGGGTCTGCTAAGTGTGAAGCTTAATAATCACAGGTAATGCCATCATTGGTCACCTGTCAATCATCTTCAGAATGAAATTAAAAATTCTTGTGGGTTATATTTAAAAAACAAATTTTGGCAGTTAACTATGAGACACACACCTCTTCCTTCATTAATATTTTTACACAGCTCATATTAATGGATCACAATGGCTCAAGAAGTATCAGCCTCAGAAATGTCCTAACAATAACATAGCTGCCAACTGTCCCGTTTTTTCCGTATTTGTCCCGTATTTTGGACCTGAATACGGGAGTATGTTTTTTTTGTTAAAAATACGTTTTTTCAATTAAAAAAAAAAATAAAAGAAAATTTCCGTGAAAATTTCCGTTTTGACAGGGACCCGGTTCCATTCTTAAAGTAAATGTGTTGCATATATAAAATACGATTGGTCCATTCAAAATCGAGGCTGCCATACCAAGTTTTAACCGCCATCCGCCGCCATATTGGATTGCGCAGAGCGTCTGCTGCTTTCACTGTATCTCGTCTTCATGATGTCGAAAAGAAAAGCAGAAGATGCAGAATTTTCTCCAGCAAAGAAAAGAAAACAGAAATGGAAGGACAACTATAATGTCATCTTTAAATTTGTGAAAGCATCTCATAAAGGAGAAAACTTTGCATTTTGCAAATTATGCAATTGTGATTTCGCTATTGGGCATGGAGGCGCCCATGACATAAAACAGCATGAAAAAGCTAATAAACATCAGCTTGCTGTTTCATCATCAACAACACAGCCTGAACTGAAGTTTATACATACCAGAGAGAACCTTGACGTAATTAGATCGGAAGTTCTTTTTGCCAAATTTCTTATAGAAAGGAACCTTCCTCTTTCAGTTGCTAGTGATGCTGGCGATTTATTTCACACACTTTTTCCAGACAGCAACATCGCCAAGGATTACTCTTGTGCTAGAACGGAAACAGTGGCTATCATTAATGAGCTGGCAACAGACAACCATAACTACATTGTGAAAAGACTGAAAGGTGCGTAGTTTTAGACCTTCTTCGTTCTTATTTTAACTGTGAATTGTGACAAGTTTATTTTTGATTGCCAGTTTGTTTGCATGTTTTTTTTTCTTCAACTTTCCTGTCTGAGGAGGTCAATGATATTTTGTATAAAAATATTACCTTTTTTTTAAAATTAAAATGCACATTTTTAGTAAAAGAAAATGAGATGAGGATTTTGTAGTGAGCCTGATAGATACTATTTTTTCATTTAAGAGAGAATATTGCCTTGTCAGATAAATTCAGCCATAGTGGATAGAGCTTAAGAGGAAACAATTAACAAATAATTGTGAACCTGGTTGTTTTTGATTTTATAGTGACAGTTTGGGTATGTATCTTTCAGCCTAATTTTATGTTGTTTTTTTTTTTCCTTTCATTTCCTAGATGGAGTATTCAGCATTGGTACTGATGGAGGAAATGATTCAAACAGCCAGCTTTATCCTCTTGTTGTAAGATTCTATGATCATTCAAAAGAAAAGATTACGACTGAATTGCTTTCAGGATCAAGCTTGAATACGAATACATCAACTGGGGAAAATATCTTCAATATGATAAGCAATGAACTGTTGCATTTGGGCATACCATGGGCAAATGTCATTGGATTTGTATCTGATAATGCATCAGTAATGATGGGTAGCAAGAAAGGGGTCATTTCTTTTATCAGAAGGAAGCAACCAGATATTATTGCCATCGTATCAACTTGGCTGCACTGAAGGCAGCTGATGCTTTACCCATAAGGATGGGTGAACTGCTAGTTGACATTTTCTATTACATGGACAAAAGTGCCAAGAGAGTGAACAGATTTAAGGAGTTACAAAGCCTGTATGAAGTCAAAGTGCATACAATCTTAAAACATGTGTACCAGATGGCTGTCACTTGGCCCATGCATTACCAGGTTACTGGAACAATGGGAACCTCTCACAGCTTTCTTCAAAACCGAGGCAAGTGTCCATCTCCAAGCAAAGCAGAAATCCAAGCCAAGTACTTCTACTACCACCTCTGTGCTTTCAGTAGGAAAGAAACCCAAGACTCCTCTGCCAGCACAAACTGAGTCACTTCATAAATGTTTATTTAGTAGCCCAATGCAACTGTGTAAGATACCTAAAGTTGCTGTAGATGGTGGTTCAAATGGGAAAGTCACATGTGCTGTATCTTATGACACCAAGTCAACTTCAGCACAGAAATTGACTATGCAACCTCAAGCTGACAATCATGACCAGAAAAAATGTGGCAGACAGACATCATCAAAGAAGATGAAGCCTCAACCATTGGCAAACAAGGGCTTGTCAATATATGAACGATTGATAAACAAGGAAACAGTTGCATATGCACTTTTCCTTAAGTCAGTAATTCCTATATTTGAGGGCAGAAATGTGCTATTACAGGGCAATTCTCCACAAATTCATATATTACAAGATTGTCTGATAAATCTCTTCAAAGACCTGTCTGCAGATTTATTAAGCCTACAGTCATAGTTGGGACAAATGATATCACTACCCTTAATTTCAGTGATGAAAATATCATAATGAAAAATGAGGATTTGGATGTTGGGACAGAGTACTGAGACTTTTGAAACCTTAAGCACCAGGGATCAAGAGAAGTTTTTCAGTGCTGTGAAGAGGTATTTCATCAATGCTTGCTCCTATATGCAGAAGAAATTCCTCTTGAAGGATGAGGTTCTGACACATTGCCGAGTTGCAAATATTAGCTCAAGGTTAGAGGTCTCTTTTGCAGACATCCGGTTCTTTCTGAAGAAATTTTCCATGTTACCGCTGATAAAAGATGGTGAATCTTCTTCTGATGCTCAGGACAAACTTAGAGCACAGTTTGCCTCCTACCAGATCAGCCCCCTGACTGAAACAATACTCTCCTATGATAGTGTTGATGGAGTGTGGATTCTGATGTCTAAGATGAAGAATTCATGTGGAGACTTTCTTTATAATCATCTGAGTTATTTTGTGTTGGGACTTCTTTCTTTACCACACTCTAATGCTGATTGTGAGAGGATCTTTAGTTCAGTAAAAAAGAATGGCACACAATTCAGATCATCCATGAAAGATGGTACATTGGAAGCAATAATGATTGAAAAGACAAGGTGTGGAAAAAGGTCGTATAAACATCCTATGTCTGATGACTTACTAAGAAGGTGCAAGAGTGCAACACGTGCATCTTTGACATTAAATAATTAAGTAATTTACTGACCTACTTTAGTGACGGATGTAGATGTTGTAAATAGTCATATATGCAGTAAAATTTTAAAAATCAGTATTTCTTCCTGAAAATCGTATTTTTGGCATAAGCAGTCAGTATTTTTGTAGTCTGGGGTTGGCAGCTATGCAATAATGATCATTCCGACCATCATGCTCCAGAGAATCAGAAAGTTAGTAATAATTGTATGGACAGTAAAGTCCCTAAAGTTGTAAGAATCCTCCTAAAGTTGTAAGAAAACTTAAGCATCATTTAGGAAATACTGTACAAGTGTTTTCTTGTATTTAACATGAGACATGAAATCTTAAGCATTAGTTTGTTCCATGAATAACAAACATTCCCAGATACAAGATCATAACTCAAAACATATTGTGACATTATTGGTAAAAAATTGCCACTTATAATGTGATTTTAATTCTTAAATACTGTTATATCATTTATTTTTGTGGGTCTCAGTTTTCATTGTTTCTTGGCCGGGGGTTGGGGGAAAGACTTTTGAGGGTTCTTAAATTTGTTGTTTTGCCTATATTTGTACATAATTATTTTCTATCATAGATGAACCTCTACAGATGCCTGTCAAAAAACAATATAAATGAACTATGCTATGCTGACAACAAATCATATTTGCTTCATTAGTTACGACAATGCTATCTCTTGTATGAGCACAAATCAAACACCTGTCCAGATCATTTGCTTACACTCAGCATCAATGTGGGCCAACACAGTAAAAAAAAACCCTAAGGTAATAGGTTATCAAAGTAAATATGTTCACTCCTTAAATCACTGTTATAAAACTGCACTCTTAATTACTTTCTGATGACATGGCATTAACACAGTGGCTTAAAAGTGGTAGAATTGAGTTTAGATCCCTGTCAGTTTGAATAATGTCATTATTTCACATGTGAATCAAACACCAAACCAGCTGCCCCTTGCCACATGCATTCAGCAAACAGCATCAACATTTGATGTGTTCAAAGCCAATCGAAGTGCAGAGATGCTAAGCCTGCCTTGTGTATGAATCAACTTGACTGTATTACAAACTTCTGTCTTGTGTACAAATCAACTTGACTTTATTATAAACTTCTGCCTTGTGTACAAATCAACTGTATTACAGACTTGTCTTGTGTACAAATCAACTTGACTCTTATTATAAACTTTTGCCTTGTGTACAAATTAACTTGACTGTATTACAGACTTCATTAAGCTAATTCATGCTGAATAGATAAATGTGGCTCATGTAAAAGTATCTGAAAGATCAGACCTAATTATCCATGGCTTTTTGAGAATACTAGTCTTGTTTAATTCAACAAGTTAGGATTATTTACTTGTCAATAATTTTTGTTTACCGTAGGCTTGATGGAGATTATGTAGATTCAAATTTTGTCAGAAGATCAGTGAAGTGTGTGCTTCTTTACTCAGCAGTAATTAGTGTATACAGACTGCTCTGGTGGCCTAAGTGGTTAGAACATCCATATTGGATGTGGGAGGTCGTGGGTTCAAAACCCAGCCAAGCCATACCGAAGACTTATAAAAACAGTACTAATAGCTGCCTTGCTTGGCAATCAGCATAAAGAGGTTAGTGTTAGGACTGGTTGGCCTGGTGTCAGGATAATCTGACTTGGTGGGACATAATGCCAAATGACTGTGGCATGGTGCCCCAGTGCTAGACATTACTATAAATTGCCATACTGCAGTCATTCTAGTGATATTATTCAGATTGTTGAAAATACTTTAAAACTCAAATTCATGCACACACAAAATGAGACATGCTTGCATGAGGATTTAAACTTCTTGACAACAGTTCACTTAAATGAATAAAAAATTTGGATGAATATTAAATCTAATTTTCTGATGCATTATCATTTATTATTATTTCTTTCATCTTCAATTATACTAGTAGGTCAATACTTTTGTGCTCTTTAGTCGGGGAGAGAGGCTTCTTTATTAAATATGAGTACATTTTACATTGTGTCTTTAATTTTGTGGTTTGAAGCAACAGCGCACAACAAAATCCATGAAAATGTTTGATACTACATTATTTTTATGCATATTTATGTGCACTACAGTGACACATTCTTATTGTAACACCACTCATTATAAGGCTGTTACTTATTATACTTTTCATTTGATCCCAAAGAGGGAGCAATATATATTTAGGTACATGAACACAGCAGCTAAAGCTCATACATTACCACAGCAACTGAAACTGATACATTACTGTACCACTGCAACTAAAACCTATACATTACTGTACCACAGCAGCTAAAACCGATACATTATTGCACCACAGCAACTAAACCAATACATTACAGTACCACAGCAACTAAAACCGTTAAATTACTGTACCACAGCAACTAAAACCGTTGCATTACTGTACCACAGCAACTAAAATCATTACATTACTGTACCACAGCAACTAAAACCATTACATTACTGTACTACAGCAGTTAGAACCAATACATTACCAAGGCAATTAGAATGAGTGTATTAACACAGCAATTACAGCAAATACATTAACTCAGCAGTTGCAGCAAATAGATTAACACAGCAGTTATGACAAATACATTAACATGACAGTTACAGCAAATACATTAACACAGCAGTTACAGCAAATGTATTACCTTCTTATGTCAGGTAGTGTTGTATTTATTTATAAGCTTTTGCTAGATTTCATCTACCTGTACATGTGTCAGGCAGTATTTCTGTGTTTGATTCCTACCTGCTTATGTCATTGTGGTGTATTTGTTTATCAGCTTTTGATAAATTTCATCTACCTGTACACATGTTCCAGGCTCTATTTCTGTGTTTAGTTCCTAGTGCTACTGCTTATGTCAGATTGTGGTGTATTTGTTTACAAGCTTTTGTTAAATTTCATCTTCCTGTACATGTGCCAGGCAGTATTTCTGTGTTTAGTTCCTACCAGCTTATGTCAGACTTGGGTGCATTTATTTATCTACATTTTTTTTATATTTCAGCTACCTGTACATGTACCAGGCTGTCTTTTTGTGTTTAGTTCCTACCTGCTTATGTCAGATTGTGGTGTGTTGTTAATAAGCTTTTGCTAGATTTTATCTACCTGTACATATGCCAGGCTGTATTTCTGTGTTTAGTTCCTACCAGCTTACGTCAGATTGTGGTGTATTTGTTTATCAGCTTTTGATAAATTTCATCTACCTGTATTCATATATTTCTGTGTTTAGTTCCTAGTCCTACTTGCTTATGTCAGATTGTGGTGTATTTGTTTATAAGCTTTTGCTAAATTTCATCTACCTATCCAGGTGTGCCAGGCTGTATTTCTGTGTTTAGTTCCTACCTGCTTATGTCAGATTGTGGTGTATTTGCTTACAAGCTTTTGCTAAATTTCATCTACCTGTACATGTGCCAGGCAGTATTTCTGTGTTTAGTTCCTACCAGCTTATGTCAGACTTGGGTGCATTTATTTATCTACATTTTTTTTATATTTCAGCTACCTGTATGTGTGCCTGGCAGTGTTTGTCTGTTTAGTGGCAGCAGGGCTACTTGTGTTTTTCATGTTTCCACGAGATGTTCAGTTGAAAAGTCAGAGTCCATACCTTCACCCGAGCCAGGTGTATGTTAATGTCTCAGAGAATTTTGTTTCCTTCTTCATAACGGTATGTACGTGTAAGAACTGGTTGTAATTGTCAAACTATTGAATGTCATTACAAAATAAGTACTATTTTCTTTGTCCAGATAATTTATTATTTAATTATAATTATATTTTTTCCAGAAAAAAAAAATTCTCTATTGTCAGGATCATGTATTGATGTGCCAGGTAAATTTAATACTGGATGAAAATGGGCTAGGTAAGCAAGCTTGAATCAAATCTTGTATTGTCAATAAAGAACACTTTCATGATAGTGTTTTAATGTTTTCTTTTACAAAATCAAGAGGTGAACTGGGTGGTCGAGTGGACTAAAGTGCTTGCCTTTACAAATCACTGCCACCTGACTGCTGTAAGCATGGGTTTGAGTCTGGCTAGGCTAGGCTAGGCCAGTGTGGGCAGTTGAGAAAACTTGCGAGTAATTTCCCATGGTTTGGTGCATCTTGCCGGGGCTTTCCCAGGCTTTTCATCCACCAGTTATTCTGGCCTCCATGTATATCCTGTCTTATGCTGAAAAATGACATTAAGCCCAAAATAACAAGAAGAAGAAAATCAAGAATTCTGGTTGCAGTTCTAGTAATTTTCTTTTCATTTTTGTTTCTGTTGATTGGTTCATGTACAGATACTGCAGTTGATGACAACTATCTTACACAGACTGTATAATAAGAAAGCTCTGTTCTTTCATATCCATGTCCCGCATCTCTCTGATCTTTAGCCATGGTCAAACTCATAAACATTTTTCTTGAAGTTTTTGGATAAGGTTTTACTCTATGGTCAAAAGTCTCCAACCCAGAGAGGAACAGCTTTCATATTTGCACTGCATAATATGGAAGCTCTGCCCTTTCATATTCATACACCCTATCCTTCCTCTGACCCACAGCAGGAGTGGGCCTTGCATTTTTACAACATTTGCCCTTGACCTTCTCAAACTAAATTTGTCTTGCTAGCTAGAGTATATTTTCTCCATAACCCACTGTATTCATATGTCATGTTGAATATTTGAGCCTTCGCAGTTTGTTTTGCTCCAAAACAATTTACCAGATGTATAGCCTGAACTCTTTGTAGTGAGAGTTCCTACTTCCAGAACCTGCAGTGGTTAGAGCTGTTTCAAGAAATTTTGTCCTGGACTCACTTTCTCAAGTTCCTATAGAAAGTTATGCATAGACTTTATTTCAGTTCACTATTTCTTTCTCAAACTGTAAAGATGATCTAGTGGCTGGTAATGTTAGGGAATGTCCAGATCAGTTGAAAACGTTTGAGTTTTGTTTGATTCTGAAGTTGATCGGTATGAACGTTAGTCCCAACCACTGAGCTATCCTGTTTGGATTGTCGAATCAGGAGGCCCATGCACCCCTAATTTATAACAATTAGGCTGCAAAATCAGGAATTTCTGCCTTAACATATTCATGCATCCCATAATTCCAACCCAAAGTCTGGAAAATCAATAGTTCTGCCTTCACCTCTTCATGTACCCCATCTTTCTAAGCCTTAGACTGTAGAATCAGGTAGTTCTGCCTTCACACATTCATGCATCCAAACTTACATACCCTTGGACTGTACAGGCAGGAAGCTCTGTCTTCACACATTCATGTACCCATACCTTGTAACCCATAGACTGTAGAAATAGGAAGATCTGTCTTCACAGAAGCACAACAGGAAGCTCTGTCTTCACACTTTCATGTACCCATACCTTGTAACCCATAGACTGTAGAAATAGGAAGATCTGCCTTTACAGAAGCACAACAGGAAGCACTGCCTTCACACATTCATGTACCCATACCTTGTAACCCATAGACTGTAGAAATAGGAAGATCTGTCTTCACAGAAGCACAACAGGAAGCTCTGTCTTCACACTTTCATGTACCCATACCTTGTAACCCATAGACTGTAGAAATAGGAAGATCTGCCTTCACAGAAGCACAACAGGAAGCTCTGTCTTCACACATTCATGTACCCATACCTTGCAAGCCATAGACTGTAGAAATAGGAAGATCTGCCTTCACAGAAGCACAACAGGAAGCTCTGCCTTCACACATTCATGTATCCATACCTTGTAACTCTTAGATTAGCACAATAGGAAGCTCTGTCTTTCATGTACCCATCCCTTTTAACCCATAGACTGTAGAAATAGGAAGATCTGCCTTTACACATTCATGTACCCATACTTTGTAACCCATAACCTTAGAAATACGATGCTCTGCCTTCATATTTCATGTATCCATACCTTGTAACCCATAGACTGTAGAAATAGTGAAGTACTAGCTTCACATGAAGCCATTGAAGAGCGTCGCAGTGCCCACCTGGAATACAAGCGTTCCCCCTGCCAGAGGACACTATAGGCATACAGGTCTACCAGAAGCAAAGTGCAGAGGCTAGCACGGCAGTGCACCAATGAATACTGGCTTCAGCTCTGTCAGAGCATCCAGTTAGCAGTAGATATCGGAAACATCAGAGGCATGTACGATGGCATAAAGAAAGCAATGGGTCCCAGGAAGAAAGTGATAGCACCACTGAAGTCTTCTGCAGACGATACCATCCATGACAAGGGCAAGCAGATGGAGCGCTGGGTGGAGTACTACTCTGAACTGTACTCCAGAAAGAACCACGTGACCAATGATGCCCTCAGTGCCATTGAAAACCTCCCTTGTATGACCGAACTCGATGAGAAACCTACTGCGGCAGAACTAAAGATGGCCTTAGAGAAACTGACCTCAGGTAAAGCCCCAGGGAAGGATGGCATCCCAGCAGAAGTCATCAAGCGTGGCGGCAGCATGCTGTTCATACACCTGTACGACCTCCTCTGCCAGTGCTGGGATGAAGGTGCAGTACCTCAGGACATGAGAGACGCCAACATCGTAACCCTGTACAAGAACAAGGACGACAGAAGCGACTGCAACAACTACAGGGGTATATCACTTCTCAGCATCGTGGGTAAAGTCTTCGCACGAGTCATCCTGAACAGACTGCAGACGCTTGCTGACAGAGTGTATCCAGAGTCTCAGTGCGGGTTCCGCACAGAGAGGTCCACAGTCGACATGATCTTCTCCATCAGGCAACTGCAGGAGAAGTGCAGAGAACTACATAGACCCCTCTTCCTGGCCTTTATAGACCTCACCAAGGCATTCGATCTGGTCAGCAGAGGCGGACTCTTCAAAATCCTGACGAAGACTGGATGCCCTCCAAAGCTGCTAAGCATGGTCCAGTCCTTCCATGACGACACGAAAGGCACAGTGCAGTATGATGACTCATTGTCCGACCCATTCAACGTCCACAGCGGAGTGAAACAAGGCTGTGTCCTTGCCCCCACACTCTTCGGCATCTTCTTCGCTGTCCTGCTTAAGTACGCCTTCGGGACGTCCACAGAAGGGCTCTACCTGCACACGTGATCAGATGGCAGACTGTTCAACCTGGCACGACTGAAGGCAAAGAGCAAAGTAAGAGAAGCAACCATTAGGGACATGCTCTTTGCAGATGATGTTGCTCTAGCCACTCACACAGAAGCTGAACTACAATGCCTGATGGACCACTTTGCTAAAGCATGCGATGAATTCGGGTTGACCATCAGCCTAAAGAAAACCAACGTGATGGCTCAGGATGCAGATCCTCCCAGCATCATCATCAACAACTACAAACTAGAAGTAGTCAGTCAGTTCACGTACCTCGGCTCTACCATCACCAACAACCTCTCACTCGACGCCGAGCACAGCAAGTAGATTGGAAAGGCGTCAACAACTCTCTCTAGGTTGTCGCAGAGAGTGTGGAACAACAGCATGCTGACCCTGAACACTAAGATCTCCGTGTACCGTGCCTGTGTGCTAAGCACTCTCCTGTATGCCAGCAAAACCTGGACCCTGTACGCCTCATAGGAAAAAAGACTGAGCGCCTTTCACATGCGATGCCTCCGACGCATACTCGGGATCACCTGGAGCGATCGAGTGACAAACAACGAGGTGCTTGAACGTGCCAAGATTCCCAGTATGGTCACACTCCTCCGCCAACGTCACATCAGATGGCTGGGCCATGTACGTTGGATGGATGACGGACGGATTCCCAAAGACCTTCTTTATTCTAAGCTTGCCTATGGCAGAAGATCGATCTGGCGACATGCACTGATCACTGGTCTGAAAGCCGGCAAGGACAAGCTACGTCTGCTCGCTGATGAAAAACGATCTCAGAGGAAGAGGAAGCAGCTCCAACCCACACCAGACTTAACCTTCAAGTGCAGCAACTGCAGCAAGGATTGCCACTCCCGTGTGGGGCTCCATAGCTACAGAAGACACTGCACATCTACCAACCAGGATACCTCTCATAGGCGCATTTCCATCGTCTCTCGAGACTAACGGATGCCAACAGAACGGAGCTTCACATGTTCATGTAACCATACTTTGTAACTCTTAGATTAGGGGAAGCTGTCTTCACACATTCGTGTACCCGTACCTTGTAACTCTTGGACAGTAGAAATAGGAAACTCTGCTTTCACACTTTCATGTGCCCATACCTTTTAACCCCTGGACTGTAGAAATAGGAAGCTCTGCCTTCACACACATGAGTACCCATATCTTCAAACCCTTGGACAGAATCAAAATCATATGAGAATGACAACATTTTTATCAGGCAGGAGAGCAAGCAAGATGTACAGTTGTTTTGAATTTTTTGCTGAGATGGCAAATGCAGATGTAGAAACCATTCATCTCATTAGTAATTCTGTTTATGAATTGAAATATAAAATTCCCAAAATAGATATTTAAACCATTTCTTTTTGGTCCAGTTTTGGTGTTACTAAATATAAGTTTTTATGTAAATCAATACATGAATTTTTTGCAACATTTTACTTCCAGAACTACTTCACTGTGATAAATGAGAACTACTTTCCAGTCTTGGTGACTGGTGTAGAAATGTCAGTGCTGTATGACACACAAGTTATCAACTCGACAGAGAATCAGTCAAGCCTAAGTATTCCATTGCGTGAAAAGAGGGAATATTACGTTCAAATCCAAATTACTTTCAACAACATCGATGAGCTGGGATACATGGCGTAA